>JARKHS020009176.1:0-235434 GCA_030143305.2 Amblyomma americanum | reverse complement strand
GCGCATGACTCTGCACGAGCTAGATTGGTGATAGTGGGAAGAAACGGCCATGGCGCAAAGAGCACTGAACGGCAGCCACAAGATACTTGATTGACAGCTGATAGTTTTACGAATAGACTACAAGCAGCCTGATCAAACCCCTGTAAATCTATGTAAATTTTCTCTGAGTGGAAACCCAAAAGAGAGTTCTAGCTTCAGCTATGTGGATAAAGGACTTGTGAAAAGGAATATTCCTGCCCTTGTGAAGAACTATCACAGGTTGAAGGCGACGTCAGAAAAACTGTTGAGAGCAAGAAATGAAATTCTTTCTTAGGAAAAATGCAGCACACTTTGAGCGGTTTGCGGTGTTTAAATGAATACTGTCGCTTTCCATTAACAGAGGCGCGTCCCCGCACAAGCACTCGACTTTCACTAAAATAGAACTTACACGAGTGGAACACAATATTCTCCCTTTTTGATGTACCATTTAACACCTTGCTCCAGGCTAACCCCTCTGATGTCCATGCTGCAAAAAGGTTGCCAATTGTTCCTCAGCAGTGCGATTTCGTGAAATGAGCTTGCATGACGTACTGTTAAATTGCCTGAAGCGTCTTTGGTATGCGCTGCCGAGGATCGCGTGAAAAGCCATAGCACCATTCCTGCAACAACGCAGTGCTCAGAGATTACAGCTCCCCGAAACTGCTTCGGAACCTTCTTGTCCGTCGCCGTGCTATGCGCATCGGATGCTCCACAGCACTCTTTTACTTCCTGCCTGTAATGGCTTTAGCTACGCCAGTGTATGCGACCTGACGCCTAGTTTCAAATAGTGCTGCTGTATGGTAAATTTTGAATATTCTATTTTCAGTTGTATGAGAGTACTCTCTGGAAAAAAATGGCTCCTCCAGAAAAGGGGAGAAAATAACAAAGGCCTGAACTCATCGAATATTTTGATTTAAAAGCGATAGATTCGCCTTAGTTTAGCACACGCTCATATACTTTTTAAACCGCCTGATGTATGAACCCTTCATCTTAGTTTAGAGTATTTGACACGTCACAAGCGACTAACTGTTGTGGGCAGCTTTGTACTTTCCAATCACTGCTCGTCACCCGTAATCAGGAGGTCATATGTGCAAACATAACATCTCGGGCAAGCTGCACGTCTCGGTTTAGCAGTAACGAAGAGTTTATAGATATATTCGCAGTTCCGACCAATGCCCACATAATTCTGAACTTAATATTTAGCCACTCTCTCTCTCATTCGTAACATCTACATATAAATGCTCTACTAACCCAAAAATGATTTCTCTTTGTGGATAAAGACATCTAAAATGCTGATTGCACTTTTACGTGGATGTATATTTTTCTCCCCTCGTTGTAAAAGCAGGTATTTAATGAGACATTCGTCTTTTGATGTATTATATCACGCTTTGTACTTAGTGTTGGTGTAATTTATACTCCTGACTGCTTGTACGTGAGTCAGTGTTGAAACCTTCTGTGTATCTTACTGCTTGGTGTCAATATTTAGGGGCATCAAGACGCGGCGAGCATCAATAGAATACTCCTTTTTTTGCCGTCCTCAGTTTTTGTACTTGACTTAAAAGTTGAAAAAAGAAACGAGTGAATGAATATGCTTGAGTGCATATACCACTATCGATTCATTTTTACATCAAGCGAGTGGTTGTTCTTCCTCTCTTTCCTGTTTTTGACTTCCACTACGGATATGAAACAAAATCATGCACTGAATGCCTAAAATACGTTAGTTTGCGTCCTAGGTCAGCTCATTTTCTTGCTTCTACAACGATATATATATATATATATATATATATATATATATTGCAGTGATACCAATAGGAGACTGAAGGCCTCGAGAGGAGAGGAAGAAAGCTGGAAATGTCAGAGCAATCATTTCTCTGACTCCTGTTTCATTTCAGAGAGAATATGTTGAAAACTTTTAAAGCTTTGACTATAAAAAGAAAGAAAAAAGAAAGGCGTAATGGTTCAGGAAGCAGGAATACATGTATTTGTATAAGCAATGTAAAAGAAAAAACCCTCGTATATCATTGTTAATATTACAAGTGTTTCAATGCCTCAGAATCCGCGGATTGTATAGAAGCCCACATATAAAGGAGGAATGCGAAAGTACGCTTCGTTTGCAGCTCATCTAACTTCTCCTGAGTATCGCAATCAAAACCTTCCAAAAAATGTACAGGCCTGCTTGTTATGTTTCAGGTAAAAAAAAAGCTGCATAACAGTAGCCTCACGAGCATCACCATTCAGTGATTACATATTTAAGAAATGAACACAAGCCAATGTATCGAATAAACACCTCACAGGCAATCAAGATTGCATTCTGTCGGCCAGGTTACTTGTGAGTTAGGCACCCCTGACACAATTAAACATTGAAATGGCCACACTCTATAGCTAGCAGGAAACCTTAACACAGTATTACACTCATTGCTACGTAAGACGCATTGTTCGATTAAATTCCTATTGATTTTCTCATCTGCCATTTGTTCTCGAAAACAAGGAATTCTTGCAAGAATTGCTACAGGAGGTAAGTCCCGTGTTGTTTGTAAATATCTATTGATTTTGAATTTATTTATAAACGTACCTGGGACGTAGAGCTGCGTATAAATCAGCAACAGGTGGATTAACCCAAGAATCAGAGCTTAAGTTTCTCAGCAATATTTTTCCGACGCTCAGCATAGAATGATTTGGTTACCAGAACATGAGTGAGATCTTTTTGCGGCAGTTCAAAATTATTATTGTTGGCTGCAAAATATCCACCGTGAAAAAATTCATTTAATGATTGAAACACATAGGGCAATAGAAGCACCCCGTTTGGCTGAACTGGCTGCTTATATGTGTGGTGTTTTACCGTTACGAGTGCTAACAAAGGCTCATAAGTTCTTCGCAACCTGCTGAAGTGCCCTTTAATCTACTTATACTTATGGACCCTAACCATGAAATGTGCTCGCAACTATTGCAGCCTTCCAAGGGCGCTACTGGAGAGAAGAAAAAAATAAATGGCGAGTACGCGCGTTGCAACGCGCATGATGGGTTCTAGCTATAATAAAGCGCTCATGTCTCAGTCTCGTTTATTCATCACTGGTGAATAAACGGCACCAGAGGCGCCGTGAGGTCAAGTATTTATTCGGACAGCAACATGAACGGAACGGACAGAAATTACTCAAGGGCTTGGCCTTATAAAGAAATCCTGGGTGCAACCGAGGCATGCCATTGGCTAGCGGTACAATAGCACGCGTGCACAGTAACCGCCTACGTCGATACGCGGCGCACAGTACCAAATGACAAAACGCTTGATAAGCGTTGCAGTGATACAACAATCGATGCCAGTACTGCAGGCTGTTTCGGCTGTCCTTCCTCTCTCAACGCACTCCTCCCCTCTACCCCCAAAGACATGATGCAGCACAGTCGGCAGGGGTACCTACTCCTGGTTGCATGATGGCTACCTATTCCAAGGGACGTATTCTTGCTGTCGAACGCCGCGGCTCCCTGCTAAGTCACTTGTCATTAAATGTTAAAGGGGGCTTAGCGTCGAAAAGCAACTCAGGCTATGAGGGACGCTGTAGTGAAGGAGTCCTGAAATTTCGACCATCTGCGGTTGTTTAACGTGCATTGATATTGCAGTGTACGTGAACCTCTATAATCTTGCCTGCATCGAAATCCGATCGCAACGGCCGGGACCGAACCCGCGTCTTTTGGGTCAGCAGCCCGAGCGCGATAACCACTGAACAACCGCGGCGGCACGCTTGTCATTAAAGGGTTGTAGTGGTCGTACACGTTCCTTTTCTGAGAGTTCCGGGTTATTTTATGGGTTTTGTTCTCAAATCACAAGAAAATACAAAAAACAAAAATAAAAAGAATGGAAAAACGAGAAATAAAAAGACAAATGGAGAAAGGGGATCGGGAAAGGCTTTCGCATTTCTGCTCTTAAGGAGAGATAAGTGCGATCCTGTAATTTTTGCGTTTGCAGCGGGGAACGAATGACCGAAAAACTTAATACGTCTTTCACGGGGATCTTCGCCCATAGAGCTAGCGGTCTAAATTGCACGAACATTTAATTTTGAAAGAATGCGACCTTGCGCGAAGAAGACGGGACACAACAAAGAAACACACATGATATGTACAGGTCTTCTTCACGCAAGTACGTACCCTTTCAAAGATGAATAAACTCAACAAAACAAGAGTGTTACTTGAATTTTTAACCCACTCAATATATAGCGGCCAGATTCCAAAAGCAGCCGACAAAGAACTTTTAACACGACTAAAACGTACCGTATAACTGCTGATTCTGCTATTCCGTTGTTCAGTATTATTTTATTTCCTTTGATTTAGGAGGATATGACTAATCTGCAGCATTATTAGGCAGTACTCATCCTAATGGTAGTCAGCTTAAGTGCACCCACTGCATTCCGAAGGCCTCTTCCATACTCCTCCAGTTCATCATGCCCTCTGCCTGGTGTGGTCTTCGTATACCTGCAGAATTCCTTATTTCATCTGCCTGCCTCGCATTCTGCCTTCTAGTGCTAAGCTCGCCTTCTCTAGGAATGCATCCTTTTTAACTCAGGAACATCGGGTACCTTTTCTCGCATTCACATGTCCCACCATTTGTGACTAAAGCTGTTAAATTCAATTCACAATTGCATTCATTGATGTTTTTTATCTCTTCAAGAAATTATTCTGTCTGTGAAGATAATAAAGTCTTTGGGAATATATCCAGGCTTCAATGTTTTGTGTGCGCGTCCATGTGAGGAAACGCATTTGTCCCAGCGGTCATGAAGTGAATGCTCCCTGATTTTGAGTGCATTCGTCGTCAGAGGGTACCTGTCTTCAGCCAAAAAAACAATAACTTTTTATTCAGTGGAAGTCAGAAGTATTGAGAAAAATTTATTATTCCTACAAATGCTTTCTACAATAAACCAGCAATGGAATAAAGACCAGCTAACTTCTACATAACGGTCTGTCGCTATGAAGAAGGAATACAATTTGATTACCGAGCTAATACCTCATAATAAAGTGAATATTTTTGTTACTTCATATTGAACTGCGCCATTTTTCCAATATTGCGATACAGATTAAGTTTATATAGGAAAAAAAAATCAGTTTAATCGCAGCTTATATATTGCTGTCAGCGCTCTAGGAAGGGTAACAATTTTTTTTTTACTTGCTTGAAGGTTTATGCTGGAAAATTTACACAGCGAAGAGAGAGCTTTCCTTAAAGAACTCTTAACTCCATTTTGCTGGAGTTTTTCCACCAAACCGGAAGCTAGAGCTTGAGCAACATGATTAGAGACATGTTTTAAATATCTGCGCATGGAGTGAGCTATACTAGGTGCACTGCGCCCTTTACGTTGACGATTACGACAGCACTGCCTACACAGCCTCTATGCCGGTAATGAATTTACCGTTATGGCACATGCGAAATTAGTATACACTGCTTATTCGCCTTCATGAGGCGCCCACTGTAACATGCACGTTCCTGCAAAAAAATGTAATGAGTCATGGTATACACGGCGGAGCTATCAGCGCGTTGATGAGAAAGTTTTAACCATGTACGCGTAGGTTTTCAAAGGAGATACTGTAAAAGTGTCACATTAAAAACTGTGTTCATCTTGCGCTAAGCTTGACCTGAAAAACGTGCTACGTACTTACTAGACCACATCGCGGGCAGTACTGAACGATAATAAAAATTGTTTACTCACTATTTTCCTTCCTCCCAACAGGGCTTCGTTTCAACATCAAAAAAAGTAAGTCTGCGCCCCAGTTCACACATCTTCTCTTGGTATATTTTCTCTCCTCGTCAAAAGAGTGCAGCGGAGTACTTTCTATAATTGTGAGCCTTTACTTGTCCATGAGTGGTGGAAATTGGCATGCTATGTCGCAATAAAAGAACTCAGGGGATGGCTACGAGGTAGTAACTATATATTTCTGCGTTTTCTGCCGAGGAAGTACGAAGAAAATTAAGAAGTGGGGTTAGATGGGGCTGTGCAACAAAACAACCATGTGTTTCCTGCAGTGCGTGCCTGCGTTTCATGTGGTCCTTGATCACTAGCGCTCGATGTAAGTCGGGGTGAAGAGGCAGAAATTGGCACCTCGTCTCTCTGTAGAGATTGGTGATTTCGGCTAAGGTACGAGGAGCCTCAGCAAAAACGTCTGGATCCGTGGGGCCAGCGCCCTATTGGTTAGGCCTGAGGATGTTAGGTCGACTCCTTCTTTTCCAGAGTTTCCCACGTGGACGGCTATCGAGACTAGGTTTATCTTATGGTTGGGAGTGCAACCGCGAAGGATGCATGCAGTGGGGTGGCAGACAAAATGTGCGGAGTAATTTTGTATTGCTCTTTTGGAGTCGCTTATGACTGTGCGCGTACGTGAGTGAGCGGTGGCCAGCGCGATGGTGGTTTCTTCTTTGCGATGGGAGAGTGGGCTCGTGCTGTGGCGGTGGTGACGAGAGTGGATTGTGGCGTGGTTGCACAATACAAGTATGTGGTTGCATTTTGCTGTGCAGTGCCCACGTATATTGCGTGCTCGTCGGCAAGGTGTTTGGCATCCAGTGCTTGCGCTTTGGCTGGCAGAAAGTTTTATGGCGGCCAGGTAGCATGTTTTTGGGGATTGGTTTAATGATAAGGCGGCTATGAATCCGTATCAGATGGGGGGCTGTGGGGTGGATGTCGCCTATAGCGTTCATGTTGAGACGGTGAAGCATGAGCCCGCCGTTTTTGATGCGGGCGCGGCGGTGGATTTGGGCGGCTGCCGACAGTTGATCGGATTCGCTGTGGTGAGGAGGCGCTGAATGGCCTACGAGTTTTGCGTGTTGTTCTGTATTAGCATGTCCAGAACGCGGATGGTCTGGAACGGAGTATGGGATTTGTGTGGACTTAGAGAACAATAGGCTTTTGCGGGTCGGTGACTGGCAGACGAACTCGTCTGTCCCTGATGACTAGCAATTCGGACTTCGTGAGGAGCATGTAAGACCGTTCGCCTGTACAAAGGCGTAGACTTTGTCAATTGTTCTTTCGAGGGAGCTTTGGATCTCCCCATCCGAGCCGGCGTTGGTCCACAGGGTAATGCCATCGGCATGTATTGGGTGTTTGATGTGAGGTATGTATTCCAGGAGTGGAGGGAGGCCTCTCATTGTAGTCGTGAGAGGTAACGGAGATAGGACTGCTCCTTGTGGCATTCCTCGGGTGCGTAGAATAATTTTCTCGCTGTGGAGATCTTCAATGCGAAGTTCTGCTGTACGGTTATGAAGAAAGTCGGCGATGTATTTGTCGGTGCAGGTGCCTACATTCATTTGTGAGAGGTATGCCAGAAAGGAAACATGCGGTACTTTGTCGAAAGCCTTGCTGATGACGTCTAGGCTTAGTATGGTTCTTGTAGCTCGGATGGGGCTCGGATCGAAGATATCGTTTTGTTTTTGGCACACAATGTCTTAGGTGGAGAGACCGGTCCTGAAGCCGATCATAGGAGGAGGGGGAAGGTCCTTTTAGTCTACGTGAGTGTGGAGTCTGTTGGGTATGACGTGTTCCATGATCTTCCTCAGGCAGGACGTAAGTGAGATAGGCCGGAAGTTGCCCAGCTCCAGTGCTTGCCTGGCTTAGGTATGAAGATCACTTTGGCATGCTTCCAGGTGTCTGGAAGGCGACCTAAAATGCCATTGTTGGTTGAAGAAGTCCTGTGTGCTTCGACGGACTGATCGTAGAGGTTACGGCGCATCTTGTTCGTTATGCGGTAGTCGCTGGCGGCCGCGGTGGTTTTTTTGTGGTTGAGCGCAGCGAGGGCTTCTGCTGCCGTGATGTCGGCGTCCATGTTGGGGTTCTGAGTGCCTGTGTGTCCTGAAGGGATGGGAATATTAGTGGAAGTATTGATGTATTTGTATTTCAGGGTGGCGAGGTGTTCCTCATTTGTTCCTTGAAAGGCGGGTATGACGCGGGTGACGTTTCTGTTAGATGTCGATTTAGTGCGAGTTGGGTCAAATAGATGTCTGAGCAGGAACTACGAGTTTTTGCATCGTAGCTGGCCATTAAGACGGACGCGGGGTTGATGCCATTTCTCCTGATTCAGTTTGACGGAGTAAGCTTCTATCTCCTGCTCGAAGCGAACGAGACAGATCTTGAGGGGTAAATTGAGTTTTTGGCGGAGCCAGCGAGCATGAAGAATTCGCTGGGCCTCCCACATGTTTATGAATTTTGCGTCGGGAGGGTGACAGCCTCGTCATGGGTAGCAGTGGAGGTAGCATTGGTGGTGTCTAGGAGTAGTGATTTTGTCCATGTGTTCAGGCGTCTATGAAGGTTGACGTGCGTTTAGCGCGCGCGTATCTGAATAGCGTCCCAGTTAGTGTGCTTGATTGTTCGGTTCGGGGCTTTGCCGTGTGTAGCCATGAAAGGGGTGCAGATAACATAGCGGTCTCTACCTATGTTCACGCCAAGGTTTTCCCAGCGTGCGTGTGGGGGAGGTTGCGGGTGAAAGGGGGATAGGAGCAGATATCCTTTGTGACACTGTGGCCAACACGAGTATCCCTATCGGGGTTTAGGAATAGTTTGGTTTATGGTTAATGAGGGTTTAACGTCCCAATGTAACTCAGGCTATGAGGGTCACCGTAGTGAAGGGCTCTGGAAATTTCGACCACCTGGGATTCTTTTAATGTGGACTGACATCGCACAGTACACGGACCTCTAGAATTTCACCTCCATCGGAATTCAACCGCCGCGTCCGTGATCCAACCAAAGCCTTTCGGGCCAGCATCCAAGCGCCATAACCAATGAGCCACCGTGGCGGCAGGTTTAGGAATAGTGTCAGTCTTAGTACGTTGGACCGCCTCCCAAACTTTGGCTCCCTTACGACCGCACACTTTGCGGGGGTAGCGCCAATCGGCATGCGGCACGTTAAAGTGACCGAGGATGAGTATCAACCCTGTTTGTGCGTCGCGCAGGCCTTAGGAACGAGGGTTGCCACTTGTGTGCTTTTGTCACGGATAATGGGTGTTGGGTAGTTAGTGGTTAAGATGGGTTTTAGATTTCACGGTGGTTGGGGATGTTGAGGAACTCGTGAGGGTATCAAGACTCGCAGCAAGGGTTTGATGCTGGCTGCCATTGTGGCGCAACTTTGTGCGAGACGGTCAATGGAGGGGGAGTCGGAGGAGGGCGTCCTCATAATTGGACATTTGTATATCAGATGTCTCTAATTTGGCACCTATGTCTGCTTCTGCTTGTGAGGAGGGGGAAGGTGCTCTTAGTGCGATTAGGCTTATCAATGTCCATGCTGAGATTACTGACGGAGTCGGATTTAGGAGCGTGAGTCACCTGCTGCGGTTGCACTTCAGGGTTTGCCTTTGCTGATTCTAGGCTGTGAATTTTGGCATTAATTTGGCCAATTTCAGTTGGAGTTCTTTTACTATGTCTGTCAGCTCCCTTACTTTAATCGGGTGGCGAAGGGATGATTTTTGTAGGAGTCTTCCAACCAACTTGTTTGGTTACTTTTGTGTCCGGCCTGGCAGGACGGCTTTGAGAAAACCGTATACTCGACATTTACGTGAGGACGGCGCTACAAACTTATACTGAGAATCGTTTAAGATCAAAATGTTCTCTTTTAAAATATGTGGAGGATTGAGTCAAAGTTGTTACGGTAAATATATGTGCCTTATTAAAGAAGCAATCACAGAAACCTTAGGTCTGTCTAAATATTGCAGAAAATATTAGGAAGAAACAACCGCTTATTATGCTACTAGAAGTTTGCGTGCCTAGAATATCCCGTTAAAAATTTTTTCTTAATACTTGGAAGAATACGGCATAGAAAGACTACAAAGTAGTGCGCTGAAAGACCTAGTGCTTGACTCGTGCCCGCTTTACAAGGAACAAGCACTGGAGAGGCAGTTCTTGTGCCAGTGATGGCCGTATTTCTTTTTACAAGGCATGACTGGTGCTGTAAGGCCGAGCCGCGTGGCAAGTCAGTCCAGTTTCCGCACAAAACCATCAATGTATTATAAGTATACCTATAAGTGTACCAGCAATGTCTCAGGGAGAGATAAGACGAAATGCATGTGGCTATTCCTGCTTAAAGAGTATGAACGGTGCAAGACTCATCGTTTTGATTCACAAACAGAAGCCCGGTGAGATGTGTTAGATCATCATGACCGCCAAACAAGTTGCTCTATTCCATTTCTGCAGATATGCCGTTATGCTGAACAATACATACACTGACCACTCCCGCTGCTGCCTTGTTCCCTTGGCCCTTAGATGGCGAGGAAATGAATGTCGAGAGGACTCTCGCTAAAATCGCATTTAAGCCGAGCAGCGAGTGTGCTTACCTAAATAGCTGTTGGCAACAAGATTCCGCACTTTTGGAGAAACAAGAGTGTAATGGCGAGTGAGGAAGAGCACCCCTTGGTAGCGCTTACCGCCCGGTGGGTGGTAACACAACGGGGCCAAAATGCGGCGATACAACTGCTTCCGCGAAGCAGCTCGTTATCTGCGGCGGCGGTGAGCAATAAGCGCTGGAGCAGGGGCTTTTTCCTTGGAAATTTTCCAGTATTTATCAGGAATTCAGAGGAACAGCTCGGAAATATATGCAACGCGTTAAGTAGGAGACACATGTTTGGAGTTAATTCCAGTGCGGCACGCAGCGCGCTGCTCGCGGTTCCACGCAGCAACCAGCGGGGATACGCCACTCCATTCAAGTTCCTACCTCAGTCGGTCTCGCATTATCGCAGTTGTGGAATCGAATCACGCAGTGCTGTGCGCAAGTTTTGCTGATGCTATTCTCTTTCTAGCCAGAAAAGACTGAACAGCTATGTTAGAGAAATAGTGGCTATGTTTTATAACGCTAATCAAAAACGTCTGCCTAAGGGCCGAACTTAGCCCAACGGTACAGGTACAGGTTGACGGGGCATTTTCCGTGTGCTGCTCCGTGGTCATTGGTAAGCTTAGCCTATTTCGCATAGGAGTAGCACCGGATATCGGTTTCCAATTCACCACTTCGAATTAACCACCAATTAAACAAATTACCCAATGGGTCACGCTTGCCGCTCTTTTAACGCGACAGCGTGAAGGCTCCCGTTCTAAAAAACCTCACCATCGTTGTCGTCGGCGTTGAGTGCGCAAAATACCTGGAGAAGCAACATAAGGCGGCCAGCTAGATCACGTGAACTTGTGGCGTCCCTACAACCGGTCCACCAGAGTGTCAGTTAATGGCCACTGTTGCAGGTGGCAGTTAAACTGATGACTGGTCAAGATAGGCTGGAAGAGCACCCTGGTTGTTGTTAAAGCAGCGCTCAAAACGTGAGGAATAAAAAGAGTGACACAGAGCGCTGAACTCACGATTTACCTGCCGAAATTACGTGCACGGTTGTATAGCACCACTCGCTAGCAGAATACTATTGGCAGTGGAGAGCAATTCGAATTCGGTGATTAGTAAACAACAGGTAGTATGGGTGCAGGTCAACCGGGGGTTGAGAGGAACGAGGCCGCTCATGTGGCTGCCCGAGAGTTCTGTCGCGGCAATCATACCATTCCCGCTAACCTCTTACGCGGATATTACAAACCACCTACGCCTCTGCAGGAGGGTACTATCGCGATCCGCCAAGGGTCTTGACTGAACCGAGGAGTGCCACCTTAGGCGGCTCTAAACACCGGGTCTCTCTTAAATTCCGCCCTACTAAAACATGTGGACCCTACATTCACCGGCAGGTGAGAATTCTGCGGACAGTATGCTGACATATACCACATGGTGTGGGTCTGCCAGTACAATGCACATATAGCCGTTATAAGTCAGGCAGCTAGGGAGGGCTGGGAGGCGGCCCTGTCCAGCTCGGACTGTGAGGCCCAGCGGGCCCTGGTGCAGAGAGCACGGGCGGCAGCGGCGGTCAGTGGCGTCCCGGAATAGGGACTGCCACCCAGCGCAAAAAACCATCCCCACGTAAGTAAGTGGTTTTATTAAAAATAATAATAAGCAAGGAAGGAAAAGATTTTTGCTAGCTCCGGCATCTGCCGTCAATACTGAAGCCCCTGAGCTGGGGCAGCGGAAGTAAAGGATAGCAGGCACAATGAAGAAATGCAATGAAAGAGGTGACAGGACAGGAAGTAAGGACCATCCCTACCTCGCATTCCCCATTTAATACAGTGCAACAATAAATGTTTTCTCCTCCGGTGACCTCAACTACGGCACCTCTTTCTTCCTTTCTTCTTTGACTCCCTCCTTGATACCTTCCCTTGCCGCGCAATGCGCGTGTCCGCCGAGATATGACAGACAGTTACTGCGTCATTTCCTTTGCTAAACAAAACAAGTTTTCAGTTTAACTTAAGTCAGTTTGCGTGGAGGAATGCGAAAGCATGAGTTTTGAGGAAAGGAAACGCTTTTGACGAAAGGAAAGGGCGCAGTGGCTCTCAGGTCTTGATGAACTAATCACGAGCGCAAACTACACATATTACCTCTCCCCCATCCTCTCTTCCTGTCCCCTCACCTCTTTCATTTAATTTCTCCATTCTGCCTGCTATCCATTATTTCCGCTGCCACAGCTGAGGTCTTTCCGTATCGATGGCAGATGCTGGGGCTAGCAAAAATCTTATCATTCCTTTTTATTATTTTAGTAAGCCACCACCACCACCACCACTACTACTAGTACTAATACTACTACTACTACTACTACATCTCGGTGGACAGCTCAACCCCGCCATGGCGTGTGTTTTGAGGAAAGGAAAAGTTTTCGACGAATGTAAAGGGCGCAGTAGCTTTCAGATCTCGATATGTCGGTGGAAACCTCAACCCCGCTGAGGCTGACAAAACTTTATTGCGCATAAGCGTAGGGGATTAAGGCAACTTAGCTAGCGCGTTGCAGGTCGTGGAGACCTTTGGCGGCGCCGGCCCGTTCGACGGCCTTGGACTGAATGTCGGGGTCATCGCTGAAACTTTACTTATCCCATACTTCTTTTCAAAGATCAGTCAAGAGTTCAAGGGGGAGACTTACGGACTTGGCACGCCCAGATGATATGGATGAAGTTATCTATCTCATAACAAAAGCGGCAGGAAGGATTGATATCCTTACTTATGAATATAGATATGTAGTTTGGGTTGGGGATGGTCCCCGTATGTAGTTGTCTTCACATGACCTGTTGCTGCCTGGTCAGTGTTTTATGGGTTGGTGGGAGTGTTCTTCTTAATGCTTTGTAATGCGCAGTGAGTTTGTGGTATCATATGAGTGGCTCACTGAATGGTTCCGGTTCCTGAGTTAAGCGCCACCGCTCGGCCGGCTATTTCTCGAGCGTGTTGGTGGGAAGCCTCATTTCCCGGATTCCCCGCGTGAGCTGGGGTCCATATGATTTTAATACCTCTCAAGAGACGACAGTCTCTTTTCTTTGTGAGTATTTGCGCGGCGGTACCGGAGACAATACCTCTAGCGAAGTTGCTGATCGTAAAATACGAGTCGCTTACTATGGTAGTAGCGTCTGTAAAGGCGATGGTCGCTGTGATGACGGTCTCCTTCGCGACTAGCGGCCCCCGCGAAAGCATGACCTCTGGCTCAGGAATGCCAAATTTAGTTACACGCGAAGTGCGGCTTTTCCTAACCGTAGTGAAGCTTTCGCTTCAAAACACTCATGCTGCCCCCGGATCGAATAAAAGGAGAGCGTAAGCTTGTCGAGGAGCATCGTGTCGATATGGTCGGTCTTGCGTCAGCAAGCTTTCACTCGCACGGCACTTAAAAGAGTTTAATTCATTCGACAGATCTTTTTGTAATCATTAGGACATCTCCGTTTTGGTTGCCATCAACATGCGCATTTGGGTGCTTTATATAGTTCTTTCTCGGCTTCTGTATTTAATGACACGTGCCGTTTCTGCGCTGTTTTTTCCTTCTTAGCAGTTCGCTCAATAAAATAAGCGTGAGTTCACCGCTGTGGTGTGTCGCTCCTTTCCTCCGTCCCGTTTTCTGCTCTGGTTTTTGAGCAACCTGAATTCATATCGACTAGCGCAGCGCACCATTTTTCTACCCAGCAACCTCGGTCGCTCAAGGCCCACAGCTGGGAGCACCTGCCATCGCAGGCCAGTGTTGCACCGCTTAACCGCTCCCCACTGCATCAGGAGTGGCATGAGGACTCGCAGGAATCAATGAATGTTGAGTGCAGAATGACCAATTCTGTATATATGGGCATTAACTCGCGATCGCTATCACGTCACACCCTTAAGGCTTAATTAAAGTGTCCCCTCCACTATTTACTCTCAACTGAATTTCATCATCATCGTCATCAAAGGATGCTTCCATTGGCTCCCAATTACTCATGTCCATAGCCCACTGTGGTCGCCTTATCCCTTCAAACTCACTAATCTCATCCACACACCAGGCTCTCTGCCGCTTTTGCTTTCTCTTCAAATCGAGTCTATTAACCTTGTTGATCGCCGGCTATTCTGCATTCGAATTACGTGTGCTGGTCCTTCCCACTGTTTCATATTTCCATCAGAAAACCATCCTCCATTGCATCATCTGATGAATAAATAAAAATACACTGCATATGTGGCGCCTCCAGCAGCGGAGCTAGCGGGAAAGCAGGCCAGGCGAGCCGCGCCGGCAGAAGCTTTTAGGGGGCTGTGAGCAGAAATTTGCTTTTACAGCAACCATTACAGCAACCAAGGCAGGTACGCCCTTCTGAAAAGTGCGCCCCTACTTTTTCATCACTTCGGCAATGTCTGGACTGGTTGCTGCTGTGCGGAGGTGCATAGAGCTGCACGAGGAACGACGGCGCAATGCAGGCAACCAATCTCGCTGCGGCGAGCTACGTGCAGAATCGAATCGCACTCCGGACCGGCGTTCCTGCTTTTCGAAATGTTCTGCAGAATTGTGGTACGTGGCTAAAATTTATAGAGTAAGGCAGTGCATGAGAAATCCAGGAAGAGAGCTTTTCTTTTCATTGGAGCTCTCCAAACCTCCATCCATCATAATTTCTGTAATCAATATGACGTGTCTGAGTGCCCAGCTTGTTCCCGAACACCGCCAATCAGTGATAAGTTGGCTAAAAACTTTACCATGTTCAGTTTCCGTTGACGCCCTTTGCAGATCTATTGGTACCTGGTACCCCCTGCTGCATCACAGGTCTGTCCGCCGCCGTGGTCAATTGCCTAAGTGTCGGCGGGTTCTGATACCCTGGGGTATTCGATATAGTCATATGAGTTGATGGCGAAGCATTAGACGATTATGCAAAAAAATAAGTGCTACTGACGGGGTGTGTTCTTTTTATGCTCACCCTATGAAAATTTTCATATGTTTTTGAAACCTGAACACCTTAGCCCCAGAGGTCCTCGACTCTGCGCACTTGCGGTCAGGTAGCGAACAAGGTTTGTTTGTTTTTGCAGTCGATCATCATTTCGCGTGCTTTGGTGCCCGGTAGAGTATTACGGGGGCGCCAATATTTGTAACACGGGCTTCGTGCACATAAACGTGACCACTTTAAACCATCGCTGAAGCCTCAATTCCATGGAGACGAAATATAAAGATGCCAGTGTGTTGTGCGAATTGGGTGCGCGTTGAAACCGGGAATTGTGAAATTTTTCACACAGTCCCTCGGAATAGCGCATGTTCCTCAATACCTTCAACGATCTCCTTCAGTCCTTGAAGCTCATCGTAGGAAGCACCGAGAGAGTGATAATTACTGTCGCTTTATTTTTCCTTACAGAGACCACTCATTTTGCAATTTTTCTCAATTTTTCTTCCTGCGCTAAGATGTTTTTCGTGCACTGCAAGACTACTGTATAAAGATTGTAATTAGAATTCATTATTTGAATTTCTATTCAAGTACTTTTTATTACCCAGTTTGGTGAGCCTCAGTGCGCAAACTCCAAGGTGCTGCCCTGGAAGCTGTTCAGTTTCTTTATATAAAGAAACGTGGCCATCAATTCAATATGTAGTACCGCTATTTTGTTGAAAGAACTGTGTATGGTCAAAACTTAATCTGGCATCTCACGTCCCGCAGCTGGAGCCATGGAATGTGCGGCCTGGGAGGGCAGCTGCATAAGCAAAAGCCAATGCAAAGGCAACGTCAATGAAACACTGACCTGTCCCGGAATTTGGAAGAAATGCTGTGTCTACAAGAAGTGACCTTTCATCGGCCAAACACTCCATCGGAAGTTGCTATTAGTTGTCTCTCTGCATACAGAAACCTTTGTTGATTTTGATCTCGTCACTTTTAAGCAAAAATAAAATGGAATTTTTTGAAATACCTGAAAAATTACGGATGCTTCAACGGTGCTGGAACATTGCACTGTGTCTCCTGCATGGTGCTTCGCATTCATAATGCATAATGACGCCCTCTTTAAGCTATGTATTTACCGGACGCCATTGGCACATATAAAAAAAACAACCCATTCTACCACATATTAGGTCCTTATCAGCCCTCACAATCGTAAATGCATAATGAGAACATTTGCTGCGCGCGATGGCTTTTCGCATCAAACAGACATACTTTAAAGCCACGCATGGGTTCTATAGTCCTCGTGAGAAAATGAAAACAAAAATTCTGAAGGCGCGCTGAAGAGTATAAAAAGCGTATTCTAGGGTACTGAGTGTTTAAAATATGCGTAACGGCGTTATTGTCGTCTACAAGTAGTTTAATGGGTCAAGCAACCTATCAAATGGGTCATACGAGCAATTATTCAATGAATCACATTACTTTCGGCAAAAATATTGTCACATAATTCGTGAATCACAATACAAAATAAAACTCCACAACTGACTAACCTGACAAGTGGTTACGGTCGATAGATGGGTAAGTGGTCGATAGATGGGCACCTCCGAATCATGATTACAAAAGTGGTGTTGCAGTTCACCGGTCGTCGATAGCAGGTGGCCGTCTGCCACTCGCTGCGATTGCATTTTTCCGTTCGTTTGAAGAATGTCTTGCTGAAAACATTACTTCTTTTGCTGCAAATCACTACACACGATGGACGACAGAGTGATGGTTAGCACTAAACGATGGGAATAAAAGATATGTTTTATTTTTCTGTTTTTGTGTGATACTGTGCAATGCAGAGCAAGCGCCCCTGAGCTTTATGAGGTAATAGAAGCGAACATCTATGCCGTCAGATACAGAATGGAGAGGAAAGAAAAAAATGGCCGTTGCTATTGTTCAGCTGCTTTCGACCTATTTACTTAAATACTAGCTTATTCTCTATCCCATAGAGAAGCAGCAACTACACCGCGTTGTGTGGATGCTCCGCTTCGAAGAGCAGGCACCGCATAAGCGCATTATGTTTTTATGGGGTAATGTTGCCTTAGAAAAAAAAGATCTAAAAGTGACGCATTCCTTTATAGTCAAGATAAATCGTGCCTTAGTGAGCGCAGGCGGTCCTTTGTGCGGCGTGGAACAAGGCAGGGATATTTCAGGGTCGCATGCTTTGTTTCACGACAAGTTACATGTCGTCCGATCGCTGCACGACCTGTTAACAACTAATGCTTTTCTATCCAACTTTTGACCACCACGAAGTTTTAGTAGTAAAATTGTTTCCTTTGCAAGTTATATCCGAATTATACTAAGCTTGGCTGCATGTTAAGTACCATAAGTATGAAAACGCCATGTCAGAAGCCGGACATCTCAAATAGCTCAGCCTAATGATAACACGAAAGGAGTAAAACGAGTGCAAGCTGGGCTCTAGCGCACTCTTCTTACGCGGTACGGTTTTTTTGCCTAAGCTGTGTGTTCCATCCCTAAAAATACGGAATACTTAGGGCTGGCTACGAATAGAAATTTAATCTTCAAAATATGTGGCGTTCCAGCATGTTACGAAGATTTTAACGCAGGTTTCAACCTCCTCTATTTTCTAATAAGACCTACGGTCCAACGTTCAAAAGCGAACTCCCAATGCTAACTGCATCAACTTACTCTGCTTCGCAGTTAGAGTATACCTCCGCAGCCAAGATTAAGCATTTCGTGTATTTCATGATGAAAATCTACTCCGGGACTTTGCCGGCTTACCCTGCCCTAAATATTAAGAGAGCTGGAAGCAGCTTCCGCCCATTTCGCTCCATTAGAGGCGTATCCGTGTTTAGAGTGCATACATGAAGCCTCTGTGGGTGTGCTTGCACAGGCAAAGTTTGGACCAGATTTAAGAGCACTGAAGTACTGCCTACTACCTGATATACTAGGCGTATTTTAATGAAAGCAAAGTTCTGTTACATTTATAACGCAGCAGTCCACACACCTAACATGAACAACGGACCGTCGCCACAGCAGCAGAATGCCCTCATGGCCTACAAGGCCCTGTTTTGTTACCTAAGAGCAACTGGCTTCATGGAAGAATTCTGACGGAGCCCCTCGCCCTTCCTCTCATTCCCCTCTCAATCCCACCAACTTGGTAGCTCCCACCAACCCCACCAACTTGGTAACTCTTCCCCACTGCTTGGTAGCCAACCAGAACACCCTTCTGGCTGACATCCCTTCCTTCCTTCTTCCTCTCTGTTTCTCTCTATCTCAAGAACAACGTGGCCTAGACTGACGCCAACGCCACGAACCGCTAGCCGCCGGGTGCAAGTCATGCTGTGAGTAAGTTTGCGGTGGCTGATGATAGCTGGAGCGCAGTTCGATTTGGCTGCTTTTCGTAGCGCGCGATCAGCGCGTAGAAAGCGAGCCTGTCAAGAGGGTGGTTTTCCGCATTTTGCTCAATAGTGCGGCTTCTCGTGCCCAGGTAACTTACTGTAGTGTTCTTATCGCGTGAAGCCGACATTAGGCGCTAAGTTGCCGCAGCTCCGCCGCCTTTCTAGATTGGCCTCAAGGCTGCCGATCGAACAGAATGAATGTTATGAGTAGTGTGCTGCGCTTAAGGGAAGAGAAAAGCAGACAGCAGGGCTAACACGATTCCTTGCTTCTGGTGAATTTTGACGGTATATAAATCTGCCGTTGTGTAATTGTCGCGCGATTCCTACTTTCTTCATTCTGTAATAGCACGCATCGGTTTGTTTTTGCAGATAAGTAGCCCGGCTTCCCGCTTCGTCTGCACCGTTCTCACTTCAGGACATCACATGCTCTGCGCCATCCATCTGGATGCATCCCCCAAAAGATATGGCACGCATGCGAGCCATTTTCTAACGATGCCCAAAAGAGTGCCCGAAGAAACGTGTGCGATCGCAGTTCACAAGCTCAGTACAATATCTCAAAGTGCAATACTAACTTGTATACGGCAACCGCTGCAGGAAATGGGAGTGCAGGAAAAAATCTCGCCGGAAGGCACATCCTTAGAACAAGAAGTCTCATGAGAAAGCGCCTACTGGAAAAAAGAAGTCCCCAAGTTAAAAATTACCCAAACAATGAACTGCTTTGTTACCTACTGCACTGAAATTTTGCCTTTTTATTAGACTGCTACCTCTGTTTGAAAATGGATGTAAGCATGAAGTATTTTGCAGTACCAGATCCCAATATGGTCGCTCACTGCATCTTAAGCAAAGATAAGCCACACCACACAGCAGTTCCTCCGGTCGCTTTGCCAAAGCACACAACGACCCAGAGACGTACTTGCCCTCAGCCCATCCTTTTTTTTACGGCCGGCCCGTGGTGGGTGGGTGGTGTTGGTGTGAATGTGTAGGCGAGACAAGATGAAGTGGCTTGTCGGAAAGTTTCGCCCGAGTCA
This sequence comes from Amblyomma americanum, assembly GCA_030143305.2. NCBI lineage: Eukaryota > Metazoa > Arthropoda > Arachnida > Ixodida > Ixodidae > Amblyomma > Amblyomma americanum. The sequence continues at coordinate 215,835 of JARKHS020009176.1, read as the reverse complement.
CTGATTTGAATGACTCTGGCTCTATTACTGTTCATAAGGCCAGTGTCCTCTGAAAAGTTCTCGAATGACTGTGACATAAATTGCCGCGCAGTTCGGGACCTCTCAGGGTTACTACGTTTTAGCTCTGTTTACTCACTTTAAGTTACCAGTAACACATCATGTATAAAAGCAGTCTAGGATTCTTCGGGCAGCTTCTGCCATTAGTCTCTTGGGGAATGGTCCGCAATTAAAGCACCTATGCAGTCATTAAGTTTCGCACAGCACCGCACTGCATAAGTAAACATATCACAGCGCACTGGATACCGGTACTGCATGTAACGTAAAATAAGTTGTACACGAGGCCAAGGGTAAGCGTGTGCCGTTAGAAACCCTGAGGGTACCCGTCGGAACAGGGGATTGAACCTTCCGTATGTGAGGCAGATGCTCAAGTCACACGTGGTTGTGGGACGTTTGGTGGCACCCGTGTGGGGATATGTTTTACTACTTCGACAAAAAGGGCGTTTCTTCCGGGGATGTTTCTACTACGGGGGATATTTTATGTAAAGAGCGGGCCGGATTTTTTTTCCGGAGGATTTCGGAATCTAATCCTCGACCCTTTCCATCGATGGCAGGTGTGTTCCTGGGCAGACTAAGAACACGTTGTTTTTCGCAGGTCAGAAGTCAGCGTTTTTTGGCATTATTTGTACATCACAAGCTTAGCTGAAACCAATCATTTCCTTATATTTTAGAATGTCATCTCTTTTGCCGCATTTCGTCAGAATGGTTGAACTCGAGACCAGCGCCACGAAGCGGGAAGAGATATGCTTATCTGCAAAGCTCACTAGTGCACGCTGCTAGAAAACTAATAAGGAACCTGGCAAAATTTGATGCGAAAGATTTAACTATTATCAACAACAACAGCCGCATAAGCTCGTGGTAGCCCTGCTTTTTGCTTTTTTCTTGCCTGAAAGGCAGTACACTGCTCATAACATTTATTTTGTTATATCGCCAGTCTTGGCACCGAACTAGAAAGGCGCGCGTGCTGAGGCTAATTGTCGCGCACTGTGCGGTTCTCGCGATAAGAAAACTGCAACGCGTTGCATCGATGCCCGAGGCTGCAGCCGCGATAGAAACGCCTAAACACACCCCCTTCATGAGCGCGCTGCATACGTGCGATCCGGCACAGGCGAAAAAATTGGTAGGGGTTTAACATAGTTATACTGAATAGACGTGCGAAAGCAAGTGTGGCCTGGTTAACTCATGGTATTGTTTTGCTGGGCCATCGGCTCGTTTGACGTCAATATTGCACTCAGGTCAAGCTGATATGATCTGTTCGCTGCGCAGATACAGGTTGAAGACGACGGTGTGCAATGCACAGCGCGAGAGTGCGTTGACGTTTAACAACGGGCTTGATCGGTGGCGGGGATAGCGTAGTGCTCTCGTTTAGTGGCCAGCGAAACCGCTCTTTTCGCGCCGCCTAAAGGTAACTGTCCAAAATTGCACTGTCAAGCTACGGGAACGTGCACCCGACTGTCAGGTGGAGCCACCGCCGCTACTGCGATGCGGCCAAAGCGGCTATTGACGTTACACCCCGAACTGCACAGCCAGCTGTCCCTGCCCAGCGACCCACGCCACATACAAAGCGGCCCTAATTTACGCGGCTAAAGGCCTGCGCGCTCCCCCAACTCGGCGACGGCGGTACCGTTGGGTGAGGGGAGATAAGGTCCTCAAGGTCAAGTTTCGCACAATTTTCTTGTTTGGGTTTGACCGCGTGAAGCAGGGCTTTGCACTGAAAGCAGTCAAACTGAACTGTGTGGCAGCTGCCGTCGGCTACTGGAAGCATAATGAGAGCATAGAGAAAAAATTTCCTAAATGGCCGCCACTTCCATACGGCTCAGTGGCCGAATTGGTTGGAGCGCAACAAGCGGCTGGCAAAAAAAAAAGCTGGAAACAACTTCCGGTTTTGTGTTAGCGCATGCAGTTTGAATGCTAGCGTGTAGCATGCGCAGGCTCTTCGGGTGACCCAGTTACCGATCATTCTCTAGAAGAGTGGAGGACCATGCTGGCAAGTCTGGCTCCAGAACGCAAGTTCTGACGGGGGAGTGGGCTGACTCTCGACCAATTAACGCGACGTCTCACAACCAAGCCCTTTCCTACGAATAAAGGGTTTTACAATCAATCAAATGCGTTCTGGTGACGCACTCTTTCTGTTCTGTACGGTCTTCTATTGTTTTTATATTTAATTTCGCTCCAGGAAAATGAAAATAAATTAGATTCCGAGTGCAGCTGACCGGCCATAAATGCAGCTGCGCAGCAGCATTCATGGAACAGTGGCATTCCAAAAAAGACGCCAGGACCCGTAGTCCGAGTTTGTGCCATATTCGAAACTGTCATTTTGGGCCTCACTTGATTCGGGGAAACACTGGAAGCGGACCTCAGTTTGGTTAATACTCTGACGGCGGCGGAAAGTCACTCCATTGTGGTTTCCGTGGTGAAACGTCCATTGGCGCTATGCTCTTGAAGAGAAATGGACCGCGGCAGTAAAGAAGTTTAGCCACAGTCTCAGTTTCTCATCAGATGCCACAATAAAGAGACATTTAAAGCTCCTTCCTTCAGCGAATGGATTCAATAAAATAAAAAAATATTTCAGATATTCTTTAAGGCACCACAAAGGCTGGAGGTGTACTTAAACAGAAAATACCTTTTTGGAGGTGTACTTAAACTAGCCTGGCTTTGCAGCGACAGATGGCGGCAGCTGCATCCGCCCATTGCAAATAAAAGACAGTCAGCTGGCTCGCAATACACGGCGGTTTACATTTATCTTGACGAGGAAAAGAGCGGAGGGGAAAATTTGTGGCACACATTCACTCGCTGCACAATGCGCGATCAGATTTTCGTTTCCTGTCACAAGCATTGTCACTTTACGTTTTGGATATCAGTAAGCCTACATTTTTTTTCTGGCTTCTACGAGGCTTCCTGCGTTAAAATTGGAAGTTTTGACTGCATGTCAAGATGGGCTCAATTCCGAAGGAGGACCGATGGAAGGTATGGAAGGCTTGCAATGCTCAGCCACGCCTGTTGCCTGTTTTGGTTACGACCACTCAGTGTGCCTGGCCTGAATGGGTGGAGGCTGGAATTGTTTCTCGTGTTACGCGCTGAGTACTCCGGCTTGGTTAACTTCCGTGGCCATTTGAATCCCTTCACCTGAATCTAGGTTCCTGCAGGAAAGTTTTATTTTACTTCCATTGTTCTAATGGCAATATCTGCAAACTGGCTAATTGCTTTGGCTCCATACTCTCAAACCTACTCATTTGTTTCCTGGGCAAGTGCAGCAGGAATATTCTCGATGCCGTATGGACGGACTTTCGCAATGAAGATTGTGTTCTTAGTAACTTTTCCCGTCTCCAAAGAAGATAATAAAATAAATAACGTCCGCGCGGCTCAGTTGGCACGGGTGCATATGGAAAAATCGGTTTGCGGTGAATTCTCCGACAAATCCTGCGCAATTCTCTCTCTCTCCATGTCAGCTCTCGAAAAGCGTCTGGGAGAGTCGAAGACCATGGAGAGGCGTTTTTGAGTGCGACAGATTTGAGCTTGTGTGACGGCCACCTACCTCAGACAAAGCAAAAAATACTTAGCTAGCTTAAGCCGCCGGTATGCGTGTTCAGTTCGAGTCGCCAGTTTGTGCCCAAAATATCAGATATGGCGTTTGTGCGTTGACTACCGGCGGCTGAATGCGGTCACGAAAAAAGATCGGTACCCCTTCCCGCGAATAGACGAGATCGTCTCAAATCTCGGTGGCGCTAAGTTCTTCTCAATTCTTGACGCAAGCGAGGGGCACCTGCACGTCGAAATTCGACCAGGCAACGAGTGCAAAATGGCCTTCACGTGTCACAGAGGTCTCTTTCACTTCACAAGAATGCCCTTTGGTTTGTCCGGAGCTCCGATCACATTCCAAAGGCTGATGGACCGTGTACTCGGGGACCCCAGAAGGCATCATGCTGTCGCCTACCTGGACGCTGTGAACGCCGACTATCAAACTTTCGAGGAGAACCTCGATCACCTGAGAGATATGTTCTGGGAAAGCTCAAGGCGGCTGGCATCACGCTCAATGCCACAAAGGCGCAAATATACCAGGCTCAGGTTAGTTCGCTTGGCTATCGAGTTGAACGGTCTCTCCTGATCCGGAGAAGCTTCGGGCGATCCTCGAGTTTTCTGCGCCTAAAGATGTGAGCGGTGCTCGCTGTTATCTTGGCATGATGGTATACTATCGCCATTTAATTCCTATCTGTGTGCGCCTGCAAGCGCTCTTAGAAGAGTTGCTAAGAAAGGCTTCTCCATGGAGATTGGGAGAAGAGCAGGAAAAGAGCTTTTGTCAGCCCTCGCACGCTATCGCTGAGATAGCAGTTTTGAAGCTGCCTGACCTGAACAGCCCGTTTGTTGTCCAGACGAATGCCTGTGATATTGGAGTGGGTGCTGTAATCCTTCAGATGGAGGGGCATCAACTGCGACCGGTGGCATTTGCGAGCCGCGCCCTGACGCCGGCAGAATGTAATTACTCAGCGACAGTAAATGAATGTCTGGCCAACATCTACGCACTCCGAAGGTTCGAGATGTACGCAGAGGGAACAAAGTTCACGATCGAGACCGACCACATGTCCTTAACCTGGCTGAAACGACTGCGTGAGCACAGAAAAGGCTTGTGCGGTGGGCCCTGACTCTTCAGTGCTTCGTCTTCGATGTGCGCTACCGCAAATGAACTACAAATGTAGTCGCGGATGAGCTATTACAGGCGGCGGTCACTGACATCGAACCGGCAGGCCAGGACGAGGAGCAGGTAGAGTAGCAGCTGTCTCCCCCTCTGCGGAAGGAGCACAGAACGGGATTGCCCTGTTTCCGGAGCTCTTATAGCATGTGCACATCGTTGGAACGGGGATCCCGCTCGAGGTTGCGTTCAGCAGAGAAGACCTTGTCAGAGCTCAGGAGGAAGGCTCATTTTGACAGCAGCTGATCAACATTCTTGGAAAAGAGACGGACCCTATGACGAGTCAGGCCAAATTGCGCTGTGAAGCGACTGGTGGCGTGGTTGGCGCTAACTCTATAGTGTCGCTAGTATTGTGGCGAGTGAGTTGGAGAACTTCCTGCTGGATCGTGGTGAAGCTTTGCTAAAATAAGTGCTGGGCAAAGAGGACTCAGATGAGTATTTCAAAGCCGTTATTCCGCGCAAACTGCGGCGCGCCGCTATGCGGCACTACCACGATGTCGACGGTCACGGGAGAACTCCGAAGACATGGCAGAAGCTTTGTCCGTTCGCTACCTGGCCGGGAATGAAGGCTGACGTAACTAGGTACGCATAGAGGTAGAAAGGCACCTGGCTTATTGCAGCTCATCATAAGCACCAAACCCTGAGAGATCCTGGCATGAGATTTGATGCGGCCGCTGCCCCGCAGCAAACGAGGGTACAAATACGTGCTGTTGGTCACGTGTCACTTCAGTGGGACCGCTAAATTTTACCCTCTGCGAAAAGCGACTGCCCGAGAGTTCCTGGCAAAAGCAGTGTGAAGTGTTTTGCCGCTATGGCTTCCCCGAGCGGCCGATCACTGAAAATGCCGCGCATTTCACTTCGAAGGTTTTCCGTGATATGTGCGCAGCAATGGGTGTCCGGCAGCAGAAAACCACGTGCTACCATCTCCAGTACAGTATGAGCGAGCGTCGAAATCGAGATATCAAGCCGCTCCTGGGCGCATATTCGAGATCGCGTAATGTTTGGGATGCGCACTTGGACGCTATCTCCTTTGCTCGGCGCACGAGTGCGAACCGCTCGACAGGCTTCCCGCCGGCCTTTCTCATGTTTGGCAGGGAACTGAACACGCCTGCGGACACAATGCTGATCGGAGGGTCGGAGGATGTGCACGCAATCACCGCAGATGTTGGCGACTGGGCAAGGCGTGCGCGAGCGTTTGCAAATGCCATTAAGGAGCCACATATGGTCGCTCGCACAGAGACATCGACTTCCAGGTGGGATACCTCTTTCTCAAGCGCGACCACGTACTCAGCTACGCAACCGCAGGTTTCGCGGCCTGCCTAGCGCCCAAATAGGTTGGGCCCTTTCCGATTGCTGAGAAGTTTCCGCGGCTGAACTACCGGTTAAAAGACCCGAGGTCGAGCCTAGTCAGCAGGCCGATTCACGTGGAAGAGCTGAAGCGGTACTTCCAGAGGTAAGCTGCTGTGGAAGCGGAAACGCCAGCCGCGCAGGACTGCACAGGGACGATGCGAAGCGCAGAGAGATCTCTACAGGTATCGGTGTAATACCCGAAGCCAGCGAACTCGCTGTGGGAACGGGAGAATGCTGAACGCGTGAGATCACGCACACGACGGTGTCGGCTGCCTGCACAGCTCGAGATCGAGCAAGCGCCAGAGCAATGCCAGACTCGCGAGTTCACTCACGGTGGGCCTAATGCAAGGAGCTCCTTCCCGGACGTCACAATATCCGAACTCGGAGAGATCGCCGAATGTGAACCATGCCGACTACGGAGTCGCCTGGTGCGAGAAGTCTCTTGCCCGCCCCACCTGTGTAGACACTCCAGCCGGCGTACTTCCTGTACCTGAAGCGCTGCAAGACGCCCGCTCGGAGGAACCGAGCCCCCGCCGACTACCCTGATTTACGGCCCCGGCTTCAGAGACGACCACAAAGAGCGGCGCTTGGCAGATCCTACTGGCGGCCCACGACCGGTGAGCGAGCCGCCGGGCTTTGCCCCCATACCATCGCACAGGGCAGCGGCGGCGGTTCCAGGAGAACCGCGAGGGTGAGCTGGGGACGAGCGTACTGAACACAGAGCAAGCCGGCTTTCGCGGGCGCCATCTTCGCCTCACCCGCAGCTCCAGACACAGAGCGTGCCTATCCGGGGCCCAACCTCCTGTCTGGCAGCATGGACCTGCTGAGGGACCAGGTGGACAACGATACGAAGCTGGAAAGCCGCCCTAATTCGCTCCCAGCGGGTGGAGGTCACGATTGTGAGAAGGAGGGTGTGGGGATCGACTTTACCCCGCACTCGTCGGTGGCATCTTACTTTCCCTTTTGTGGCCTAACGCGGCTTTTCCCCTAACGGCCCCCTTCGAGCAGCAGCGGAGGAAGCGGGGAAGATGCGACCTCGTCTCTGCGTCACCACGTGGGCAGCCCTCCTTCCCCTCCCTCGAGTCGTTGGCGGCCGCACGGGCTGTGCACGCAGCGGGCAGCGGAGAAAGGAGAGCGAGACAGCGGTTGGAGCGGCTGGAGGCGGAAACACCTTGGAGGGCCCTGGTGATCACAACTGTTTCGTGTGCCTACTGCAGTGCTGCTGCTGCTTGCGTGCGACCGAGGGAGGCCGTCCGATACAGGGAGATCCCAGCAAACGGTTTTGCCTGCGGGCTAGTCCTCGGTGTTGTTGTTCTTCGCGGCCACAGCTGTGGTTCGAGCTAGTGGAGTGGTGTTGGCCCAGAGTGCAGGGTCCAAACCGCGCTAGAATCCCCACAAGGTATCTTCGCCAACTAAACACAGTATATACGCGCTAAACTGCCACAAACGGTATGTGCGACGTGTCATGCTGCCGCATTCTTCTGATAAGGGTAAGGTAAACGTCGTTCTAGTTTTTGTTGGTCTCCCATCTTTCATATTTTTTTACACCAGGTTATTTAGTTCTTGACTGAAGACACGCTCCGACGTAAGCTTATTTTCACCGCCGGTGCTTTTCCATTTTCTTCGTCCCTCGTTCAACTTAATCTCCCAAATTCATACATTTGCGCATCTCTGTGCATGCGTACACATTTATGGCTTCTCTAAAAGAACATAACTTGACTTTTCTGCATTATTGCCCAAATATGGCACCACAATGTGTGAAGAAAGCATATGTATGGCGCAAAAAAATAGCAATTTTTGAATTCAAAAAGAAAGGCCATTAGGCGTGATTGTTTTGCATCCTGTTTAGATGTAGAAAAGCGAGACAGAACCTATGCGCGCATTGAGAAACAATCTACAATGAAGGCACATGCACATAAGCCGAAAGCTAAAGTGAACATGTCCAGATGTCTTCCAAGGAATAAGAAATATCGAAGTTGGGCTTAGACGCTCGCGCTTAGCAAGCACGAAAGAACATCTCTCAACGACCATGAAGTCCACTGCTTTAACAGCCGCATTCTGCTTCTTTCTTGCCCTGTGTGAGTATGTGGCCCTTATCTTAATCTTTTTTCTTGGTGCCAGTTGTGCAGCTACGCCAGGTGTGGACTTGACGCACTCTTTGGTACACAATGGACGCGGTAGCGATAGATGGAAACAACTTTATCGGACAAAAAGAACAAAGCCACTCAGGTGGCCACCTACACGCTCAGGAGTCCACGGGTTTGGGATTTCCGTACAAAAGCCGCTTCTTGTCGGCGGGCTGATCGGTCCGTGAACCAGCCTCCCATGACGAATGAGTTTGATGGGGGTGACCCATGCGGGGAGAGAAAATTCCAGAAGATTCTTTTCAAGTTCGAGGCAACGAGAGCCGCGATGGCACTTGCGGGGCACACTACTCTACTGGATCTCTATATCGTAGTGCGGCTAGCGGACAACAGGCATCCATGAACACATATATGATTTTAAGCGGCGTCTCAAAAGGAGCTGATTGTTTAGGCATATCCCGCAGGCTTCGTTACTTTTCTGGTGCTTTTCATCGGCTTTTCTATTCGATGGCACATTAGTGACGATGGTTCCATCATAACTGATGACGGCGCAAGTTTAACGGCGGAAGAATAACTTTTCGAAGGGCTGCCGTTTCTTCATTGGTCTGCACGACGTCAAAGAAAGATGAAGTTTTTCAAAGACTGTGCCCGTGACGTTTTAAATCCCGCGAGAGATGAAATCAAGACCCAGAATGAAATTACAGGAAAGCTAGAACTTGCCACAGCACTAGCTCAAGCAATCTAAAAAAATGATAAGAACTTCAGCTTACAGTAGCCGAGCAAAAGGCTTAAGGAAAGACTTTTAATTCGAGATTGAGGATCTATGACTGCACCTAGTCCAAAACAACTTGCACGCAGATGCTGCGCTACGGTGCCTACGCTGCTTCACTATCCAATTTGCTCACTGGGCCAAAGTTTTAACCGACATTAGCCGATTCCCATTTCGTTATTTGTTTATTTATTCACAGCTACCTGCAGCGCCCGAAGCTATTACTGCAGGGGGACATATAACGCAACCAATCATTACGAGTGCTACAGTCAGGTGATGGGACGTTAAAACAACACAAGGAACAGCCGTTAAATGGAGCGAAATTAGGCACACACACACGCGAATATTAACGACACAAAGTTAGGATTAAGTGATTCTATGAATAAAAGCAAGAATAAAAGCACGAAACGCTTCCACAGATGTGTAGTGAACGACATTTTTGCGGAGATTGTTCCAAACAGGTATGACATGCGGAAAGAAAGAGTTCTGATAAACATTAGTTAGACATTTCATTTCACGCACCTTAAAAGCATGATCGCAACGTGCAGATATAAAATGTGGCAGCTGAACATACAGAGAGTTATCAATCCCGGTTTTGCTGAAATAGAGGAGAAACAAGATTTCTAGTTTAGTGCGCATGCGCCTATTACTGAGAAGTTTCCAGAAAAAAGATTGCTTTATTGCTGAAATGGTGTGTCGAAAGTCGTGATCATTGGCGACGAAACGAGCTGCACTGTTTTGTAAGCGTTCTATACAATCGCATAATGTAATCATACGTGGGTCACACACCCACCGCGTTAGCATACTCAAGAATATTTCTAATGTTTGTGAGGTAAAACGATCCTTTTACACTTGTTGGGGCTGTATGGCAATTACGACCGAAGAAATTCAACATTCTAGATGCTTTGCCCACAACATATTAAATGTGGGTTCACATGTAAGGTCCTCTCTTCAGTATAAACCGAGGTACTTAAACTCAGAAACTTTTTCTAAACGAGTTGAATTTAAAACAGTACACAGAGTTTATTGGGGTACATTTTCGTGTAAAAGCAACATGTTTACATTTATGTTAGTTCAGCGTCATTTTCCACTTGATGCACCACTGATGGACGCTGTATAAATTTTGCTGCAGTGTGCGAACATCATGTTCGGTGACTATTGGGCTGTGCACGATGCAGTCGTCTGTGTACAAACGGATTTTGTAGGAAATGTTCTTGACCATATTATTAATATAAATTAAAAACAATGAAGGCGCAACGCCGACCCCTGAGGTGCACCGGAAGTAATGTCTGCAGAGTTGAATGTAACACCAATAATTGCAACATATTGTGATCTATCGGAAAGGTAGTTCCAACCCCATCTAATTACATCGTGGTGGTTCCCGAGGGAAGCATGTTTATGAAATAAAAGTACATGTGGTACGCAGTAAAACCCTTTTCTAAAATCCAAAAATATGCAGTCAACTTCATTTCACCAGTCGTAAAGTGGAATAATATCATGGCTGAATTGCAACAACTGTGTAGAACATGAATGCCCAGACCTGAAACCGCGCTGTACGTTCACAAGGAAGTTGTTATTTTCTAAGTGTTTTACAACTGCACTGTGAATAATATGTTCTAGAATCTTGCACTTACGCTTGTGAAGGAAACTGGTCGGTAGTTTGAAAGCTCACTTTTGGAGCCACTTGTATAGATTGGGATTATGTTAGCTTATTGCCATTTTGTTGACAGACAACCAGAATCTAACTAGTTGTAATACAGCCGAACCAAGTAATGTGCTACCACCTCAGCGCATGCTTTCAAAACATAAGATAGGACTTGATTAGGAAAAACAGTGCTTTGAACATTGGGGGATTTCAGCTACTTCAAAACTACATTATACGTAATGATAATAGGTTAGATAGGTACAGAAATAAGTTGACTGGTTTCAGGAAGTTCTTCGCAAAAGGGAGCGAAAAAAAGACCGAAAATACCGTTTAAAACAACAAGCCTTGTCATAATCATCAGTGACGTCAGCTCCGTCAGCCGATAGGTGTGGAACGCCAACCTGTTTCCTTCCATAAGATTTTCTGTTCCCGAAATTCCCTTATCTGATCCCGCTCCTCACTATACATCTCCCCAATGTTCATATGCACAAGCGGCTCACCTTCGTGGATCAAATGGTACGCCTAAACGACCAGTGCATCCATCAGATGTGGATACCCCAGATGAAGACAGAGCTTTAGGCATTGCCCTCGCGGAGGCTCGCCGCCGTCTAGACGAACTCACCCAGCGCCGGGAACGGTGTCGTTCTCATTACGCTCGAAGAATTCTTATAACTCGGGAGCAATCATCACAGGAAGCACCTCGAAAAAGCACTGGGCCACAATGAGGTGCCGACCACCTGGTAGCCAGGACTATCCTGACAGTAGATAAGATATTGTCATGTGTGATCTACTTACTCAACGTCATCCTCCACCATCGGGGTGCCGATCGACGGAAACGAAGAGGCTCGGAGGAAATCGCACGTGAGTCCGGCCGCGACCGCTTCCCTCACTCTGGTGCCTGCTCCTGTGGTCCTGGTCCTCCGGTGTCTGTGTGATCCGCGTCGTCTGAACGACCAGTGACATTCTGGTGGGGGTGCCATCTCATGCACCGTCATCCCCTGCCTTACGCTTCACAGAGTCCCATTCCCAGCCAGGGCCGCCGCCTCTCTGCTGAGGAGGCCGAGATATGTGCGAGCCGCCCAAATCAAGGACTCGACCCCGAATTCAGCCTCTTCCCAAACCTTATCACAAGGTTCGTTCCGGCACTGCACATGGCTCGGTCTACCGTGAGCCAAGGCCAGCAGACAGATTATTCGCCTGTGCCTGCCGTGGTTTACCTCCCCGTCCCACCTAGTTAAGCTGTCCCGTCCCGTTGCGAAGCCTCCGAAGACATCGACGATTGGCTTCAGCACTATGAACGCGTAGCCCGCCGCAACAGCAGGACTGGAGATCATTGCCTGCAGAACTTTTATTTCTCTCTTGAGGGTACTGCCCCTCATTGGATCGAGAACCACGAGCACACCCTTACATCGTTGGGTACTTGCAAGACACAGCTGCGAAACACATTCTCTAACCAGCATCACTGCCAACGTGCAGAGGATATCCTGCAAACCAGGTTCCAGGGCTCCGATGAAAGCATTACTAGTTTCGTCGAAGATGTGTTGCGGGTTTGTGCCCGAGCCGACCTACGAGCCACCGAGGAAAAGAAGGTGCGCATTCTTATGCGAAGAGTAATTCCGACATTTTCGACGGCCTCATTCGGAATCCTCCCGCAACCATGGCGGGGTTTATGTCCGAGGCGACTAACATCGAGTGCGCCCTGGCAGCCAGAGCAGTTCATTATCGTCGGCTTGCTGGAGTTTCTAATACTTCCATTCTTTTCGCTGACCACCCGGCGCCTTACCCGGTAGATGCAATGCACCTACGCGAGGTTATCCGCGAAGTTCTTAGGGAAGAACTTCGGAAGTATTTGCCACCCCCCCCCCCCCAGATCGCTCATCCTCGTACCCCTTCACAGAGGTCTTCCGAGAAGAAGTGCAACGTGCACTTCATCCTCGCTGCCCCGTCACCCCACCTCCTGCAGAGCCCACCGTGACGTACACCTCCGTCGCTCGTCGCCGCCAATGGTCGACCGCCCGTCCCCTACTTCACAGCCACTACCGCCTCCGGCGCCTGTCTACACCCCTTGTTCCCAACAGCGTGTAAAAAGCAAGGCCGCTGCGTGGAGGACCGCCAATGACCGTCCTCTATGTTTCCGCTGCGGGGAGACCGGTCACATCGATCGACGCTGCCCTTATCGGGAGCTCGGTCTTCGCGGATTCCGGCGAGATGCGCACCGCCCCGGGTACGGCGAGCAAACTCGTGAAATTGAGGAATTTTCGCGCCATTCCCCACCACCTGAGCGGCCTTCTCGTCGTGCATTTCGCTCGCCGTCCCCAGGGCCGGCTCGATTCTCCTCTTCGCGACTGCCGCGGAAGCCTTTCTTCTCGCCGCGAAAAGTAAGCCCGGCGACGCGTTGCCGACCACGAATCTGTAAAGGAGCCTCCACGTACGACGTCCCGCTCCCCCTCACCTAAAGAGGACGTATCTGCCGATGCAATAGCCGTCTCTGCTCGCCCAGTGTACAATGATCTTCACGTACTTATCCACGGCCACGCCACGACGGCGCTCGTCGACACTGGCGCCGACTGCTCCGTTTTTAGTGGGGAGCTGTCCCGCTGCTTTTTAAAGGTACTCACACAGTGGGATGGCCCACAAACTTGAACCACTGGAGGCCACCACGTCATCCCAGTCGGTCGGCCGCTGCACTTCTTGTGTTGCGATTAACGGTTTCACGTGCCCCGTTACCTTCGTCGTCTTACAGCGCTGCTCGAGAGAAATTGCTCTCGGTACGAAATTTCTGAGTGAGTTCGGCGCTGTTATCGACCTCGCCGACTGCCGGCTCACCCTTCATCGACCTTGCCTTGACCCTCCGAGTTCCGGGCCGACGTTCTCCGAGGCGCGAATCTTAGCGGACCACGTGACTTTTCCACCTGACTCGAGCGTGTTTCTACAAGGCGGGTCCGCACCTGTTGCCTCTGGCGCAGTTCGTCTTGAATGTACTGTGCACCTGCTTCTTGATAGGGGTGTTGGTGTTGCTAGAGGTGTCACGCGGCTCCACTCTGGCTGCACCCAAGTCATCGTCACCGATTCTTGCAGCGCGCTGCAGCACCTCACCAAGGCCAAAGTATTCGGCCTCACCGAGCGCCTCAGCACCCTTGTCGATGCTGAGACCCTGTCTGCGGCTCCTTCCTGTCCGCACCCTCCCCAGCACTCGATGCCGCCTTTGGCTGTTAGCATTGCACCGCAACTTTCTGTACAGGACAAAGACGAGCTCCTCGCTCTGCTGAGTGAGTTCCACGACTGCTTGTCTAAGTTCGCAGGGGTTCACCTGACGCCCATAGCAAAGCGCAGAATAATTTCCGACAAAGCTGTCCATCCTGTTCGTCAGTCACGTTATCGGGTTTCGTTAAAAGAACGTGAAACCATACATCAAGTGCGTTAAATGTTGGCCGATGAAATTATTCAACCGTCTCACAGACCTTGGGCTGCTCCGGTGGTGCTGGTGAAGAAAAAAAAGTCAGCACTCTTCACTTTTTTGTTGACTACCGGCGTCTCAACAGAATCACGAAGAACGCATATCTATATCCGCGCATTGATGACGTGCTGGATCGCCTGCGCCATGCCCGCTACTTGTCATCCATCCACCTTAAAAATGGGTATTTGCCTACAGAAGTCGATGAGCCGACAGAGAGAAGACAGCTTCCATCGCCCCGGATCGACTGTATGAGTTCAAGGTGATGCCCTTCGGACTCTGTACTGCTCCATTGACCTTCCAGCCCGTTATGAGCACCGTGCTCACTGGCCTCAACTGGCAAACATACCTTGTCTACCTTAATGATGTCAAGTCTTCAAGCATGTTTCATGAACATCTTGTTAATCTAAAAGCGGTCCTACAGGCCATCAGAAACGCCTGCTTCACCCTCAAGCCTACGAAGTACCAGTTTACCTATGACCAACTGAAGTTTTTGTTTAACGTCGTCCAGACTCGCCAGCAAGTAAAAACTCGCCGATACAACCAAGGCCACCGTGATGTTGAGGTAAATCCTGGGGACCGAGTGTGGGTGGGACTCGAATTTTACGCCGTGGTCGTAGCGAGAAGCTGCTGAAACGATAGTTTGGCCCGTACGAAGTAATTCGCCGTATAGGCGAGCTAAATCACAAAGTTCTGCCGATCATAACGCGGGCATACCGCCGCCCGCCTGCCTCCGAAGTTGTTCACTCAACACGCCTCAAAGCGTACTCCGACCACTCGGAGCACGCGTGGCCTAACTCTTCGCGCTTTACACATGTTTTTCAGCCTTAATTTTGCCTTGCTGAGCATCGGGACGATGCACCTATTGGGAGGGGAGCAGTATCATCTGTGCTATCTACTTACTCAACGTCACCCTCAACTATCGGGGAGCCGATTGACGGAAAAGAGGAAGAGGCTCGGAGGAAATCGCTCGTGAGTGCGGCCGCGACCGCTGGCCCTGGCTCTGGCGCCTGCTCCTGAGGGCCTGGTCCCCCAGTGTCCCTTCGGCTGACGTCGTCTGAACGACCCGTGACAATATTAGCGCTCATGAAGCAGGTGACATTCTTCAACGTAGAACCTCTTCGGCCTCATCATGAATAGCGCATCATTTATGGTGGTGCAATGGAACTGTCGAGGCTTCGCTAATAAGACCTCTGAAGTGAACATCCACCTTCGCGACGAAAAGCAGAAAGCATGGGTGTTCCTACTGCAAGAGCATAATTCACTTCCACGCAATTCAGGATTCTGCGCACACCTTTCACTCTCTATCCCTCATCGCCGCTGCATCCCTCAGCCCAGGTACATCTGCAATGTATATTCACAGTTCAGTTCTGCATACGCCGCTCGACATTACACGGTGGTGCAACACATGTCAAAAGGTTGTCTCCCTTGTTGTTAAACCTGTACGCACATCCCTTATTCTAGTTTTTTTTTTTGCCCATCCTGGCTCCGCATCTCTCAATCATGGATGGGTTCGTTTTCTATGTTCTACCAACTCGGGTATCCCTATTATAGCTGGTAGAGACTTAAACGGCGCACACACTTTGAGGGGTTACCCATCGAATTCCTGAAGTAGCGCACACGTCCAAGGCGGCTTTCCAGACCATTCCTTTCAACTTTTAAACCACCCGAATACATCCAACCGACCACGAGGTGGCCCGTATTCACCTTATTTGACTTTGTGGTTAGGCCTCGGTAACCCTCGAATGGCTGTTGATTCAGATACTTGGAGTAGTGGCCACAGCCCCATATTTATGTCCCTCACTCCTACGCGTCTACGGCAAACACGCCGTAGCGTATGCATAACATCATGGGACCCTGTACGCGCAGACAATCGTTTATCTACATTCAACCCGTCTTCAGCACTGCCTACTCTCTGTGCTGTTCTCACGACTCACACTATTACCATTACTGTAAATCAAAATGGCCTAAGCCTGGACATACACCTCCTCAACCTGTGTGCTCTTCGTCGCCAGGCGGATTTTTATGCTACTCCCCATGCAGCACATGGCATCGGCCCGATATTGTGAACGCGTTGGCGATCCGTGGTTCTATGGTGGCCCGTTCTTGCCAATGCGTGACCAATAATGGCGATTCGATACGAAAACACGTCCATTAATGGCCCGGCTATGATCTTTATTTCCCAACATTGGCATAACCTGGCGAACAACGATCTACGATAGTCAGCTAGAAGCAATGGCCTGCCAACATCGCTTGCAACCTGGCATTCAATGGCGAATATTGTTCCGCATACCACCTTTACCCCATCGTCCGAAAGAACGAAATTCTTTTCTCTTGACATTGCGAGCTTCTTGAGTCTTCTGCGTTCTCTCCACCCTCTGCCCATTTCTCACGGCTTGCCCTGCCCCACTGCAACCTCTACTTCGGTTGACTGCCGGAACACACAGCCCTTCGAGCCCGGTTTTTCCCTTCTGCAGTTGATATTTTTTTAATAGGTATCGCCAACCATTTGGGACCATCTGGTTGATACGCGAGTACGTTCCTTGTATATTTATTTTAAATTTTGTAGTTATTGCTTCGCACGTACATAAACTCGAGACCCGCAATCTGCAGAATACGCACCGTTATAAGTGAGCTCACATAACACTTTCAGCAATTGTTAAAATTGGCTTCTTTTCCACAATAAAACTTTTTATGGCATAGCAATCTCAGTGATGTAGCATATCAGAAAAAAGCTAAGATGTGCTGACTGCCAGGTTGGTTAACAAATATAGCATAATTAACTTTTTCTCTATCACTGCAAGGCTCCTTAATTATTGAGAGGCGGTAAACTCACCTTCAGTAATATTCAAATCAGTTTTTAAAGTTTCAAAACGTGCTTACCCTCGGCGCTTCGGCCAACAACTTTTGGCTGTTTTTTTTGTTATTTTGGCTGGAGAAGTTGCTTTGCCTATGAGCTTCTCGAAAGCGCATGTAATTTGGCGCGATGTAGACAAATATATATATTGGACCAGAGCGCCCAGGATAACCGTGTTTTCGAAATTCAATATCTGATATGGAAGCTACTTGCGGTGGGCTACACGCCTCTCAGTAATTACGAAGCTTAACAGTAGTAGTTAAAACTTAACTGATGAATATTAATTATGCGGCCTACCAATTAACTGCTTTTAACACTGATTTAATGCATTACACCACTGTCACAATTATGCCGAAAAATAGCTCTTCTAACTTATAAAGCCTACTTTAAAATTGCATAAAGTCAGGTGAAACACCACCTGTAGGTGAATTTTTTATGCCTATATTCTATCGCTGACTGCTCATGATTTTATTCAATTGCAGAAACCGATTGGTCTTTGCGCACATGTGGACGTTACATATCATTCAAGAAATTCTTCCTCGGGTGTGGCATTTCTTTTTAGATGGGATACAGCTGTCATGGGCCGCTTCACTTTAGCTCTTTTTCCTATTCACATCCTGATTGACAGCAAACCGATGGGTCATTGTGCACCGGCGGACGTTGCATATAATTTTTGAGCTGTACATCTTCGGCGTAGTTCTCTCGAAGAAGAGATTTTGTGCAATAGTCGTACGGTTGAAGTAGACTTTTGGAAGGAAACTAAAGTTTGAAAAATAGTGACACAACAAATAATTTATTTTCAGCCGAACATTCAGAGACCAACGCGGTCCCCCCTTGTAGGGTGACTGAAATGCGAGCCAGTGGCAGCAAGGAAAGGACTTCGCTTTCATTCTGTTAATACATGGCGAAGTATATCATACCGGCGATGTAATCCCTCTCTAAGTGACGGCGGCTACGTTCACGTCACACCTTCGAGCGAGCTCGCGGCGACGCAGCTTCCGGTTTTCGTCCGGCGGCCACCGGCGACCGAGGAGGGCACCATTGCTTCGATCGGTATGTTCAGTCCCTGCCTCCCCGAGAGATGGAATGCGCGGGCTACAGCCAGCAGCCGTCTTTTTTTTTTACTGTTCTCCCTTTGTATTTTTTTCTCTTATCTTCCTTTCTTTGGGGCATCTATTCTGTTTTCCCTTACGTCCTTTTTTTTCGCGTCTAGTGTCCAGACTTCAGCACAATCTGGCAAGGGGGTATTTTTTGGACCCTTCCTTCCTTTCTGACGCTTCCCCTCTGCCTTCAAAGCCCGGCTCCTTCGCTGGTCCCTTAGGTGGTGGTAGAAAGCGGCTGCACGTTGAAACACGCTTGATACACGCAGATATGTTTTCGCAAAAAATGAGAAGGATCGCCCTGTCACAAAGTTCATGCCTGTCCTGTTCAGCTTCGACCTTTGTTTCCCAGAAACATGTCGCGGAGCGGCGTCGACGACTTTTTCCCCCTCCCCCGCGGGGGAACGGCATTCTCACCATAGCGCTGGAGGGGTCACTCAAAACTACTCCCCCCCCCCCCCCTCCTAGCATTGTTGCCATACAGGTGGCAAGCGCTTGAACGTTTTGGGAACAGCAGAAGCGGATTGAATGCCCCGGCACTGTTCGCGGCCCCCAATGACTCCTCGTGGGATTAAGGCATTGTGCCGAATTCTTTCGAGATTCCTTCATGTTTTCTTTTTTTTCTTTTTGGGAGCTGCATTCCTCTGTGCGTGGCTCCTGAAGAGTCTTTTTTTCCTGTGTTTTTTTTTTTTCATTCTTTGCCATGCGAAGGGTGCGACGGGAACGCCGCGGGCTGGCAGTTGGTCTGGAGATTTTGGTGCGTGCGGTCGTGAGTGAGGTCAACCAGGGAAGTGTTCGGCAAGGAGCCTAAGCGGAGATCTGACGCGTAGAGCACGGCGACGGTGGTCCTGAAGACGCGAGGCCCAAGTCCGTCCGTATCCGCAAGCCCCCATCAGCCCCGCGACGAGCAACCGCAGCCCGACGCTCCCTGCGACCGGACCTTGCCACTCCGCAGCTAAGCCATCGTTTCTCACCACTCACTTCAACTCTTTTATCTTTGTATTTTTGCTTTCTGTGTTTCTCGTTGTAATCCTTTGTACTGTATTTCCGTCTCGTAACATTTTTGTATAGCTATCGCCCTGATGTTTCTTTCTTTGTGTTAATTGTTGTGTTAACGTGTTCAATTGGTGCTTGCGTTATTTGCGTCACGTCAGTGTACAGCGCTACTTTGTCGCGCATATTGTAATACTTGGTTGTTGTTAGCCTAATTAAATTAATTCGCTACTGAACTTGCCTACGCCTCATGCCTCCGGTCAACGACTAATCAGGCGTGGCCCCTATCATCGGTCAGCTGTCGAATGACAATCTTTCGCACGCGGGATGGAGAAGTTTTTCGCTCCTCCCCCTCCGAACTTACGGAGAGTGCAGTGGTGGATAGGTTTGCCCCGATTAATTGTAACTTCAGCGCCAACCAACACCACAGCCGCCCACGATATCTTGACACGCCCTGCTTCTTCAAGCGTGTTCCTTTTTATTTTGTACTGTAAGACTTAACATACATCACCAAAGTTATATTCTATTTTTTGATTCAAATTGTCATTCACAATTATTTGCTTCTTGCTTTCAGCGTCGGCAGTTCCTCCACTAGGGGTCCACAAGCTGCCAGAGGTTGCGGCTAGTGCAGGGAATGCTTTTATAGGCCTTCCTTACTAGCTGAAGTTCAGCAAGAAAGCCTTTATTTTGACAAGGCTCTGCAGGGGGGCTGCAGGTGATAGTTTTATTTCTAATCATTACTGCATGCACTAGCTATCCTATCTACTATTGTCCAAAATGTATTTTTCCAAATAAGGTTTTCTTTTGCTGTTTGTATGAGCAGATGCCATCACCGAAAAGGCGAAGACAGCTGTGTAGGTTGTCCCGGCATACATCGGCAGGCAGCCGTACGCAGCTCTTCACTGGGGTAGGCGGCCGCAAAAAGCTCATGGCTGAGGTGCTAGCTGCCTGGGATTACACCTGGGCCTGCCCTCATTGCAGCCGTTTCCTCGAACCCGGGTCCTGCTACAGCAGCGGAGTCTTTGACGAGGCGGTCGAGCCCTCATGAGAGTCTACAGGACTAATTAATTGCTTCCACGCAGCCTCCACTGCCCGCTTAGACCTGCGGCTCTTTGTTATGTTTTTAATAAATGTTCAAACATTAAACTTCTTTGCCGGTTTCCTCATTTTCAGTGCATGTATAAATAGAATGTGGCATTTACAAACTCATTGCATAGACGATGGTTGCCAAAATGAAACATTCGTCATAGATGAATTTGACAGTGCGAAGCACAGAATGCTTGGTAAGCAGTGTCGGGAAACTAATAATGGGACTGCAAGTCAATGTACCTGAATGCAATGCGGTGAACAACCAGTGGGTATACTCGGGTGGGAACATTTAGTAGCCAGTGAGTGGCTGGATGCCTTCGGCGAAAACAAGTGCATTAGCTTGGGTGGGCATTAGTGGGTAGCCAGGGAGTGTCACTGGACGCCTGTGATAAACAGTGGATAAGCTTGGGCGGGAAATATTAGATAGCCGCTTGGTTGGGCCGGCTGCCTATGATAAATACGCCAATGAGGAATCTTGGATGACTAATATCGAATAGCCAAGGAATGCCATTCAAGCCAATCAAGAACTTTGTATGCCATTACTGGCTTCTGATTGGAAAGCCAGTGAGGTGCACTGGCTCAAACATTGGGCCGGGTAGCGCCCCAGTCAGATGCCATTATAGCCCTTTATTGGAGCCAATTTTCCCCGGTATTCGACCAGTTCAGGGCCATTATTGGCGTGCTGCCTGGGTCGTCACCCAAATGACCCACCGGCTCTTCCAACTCTTCACACCGCTGCCGCACTTGCGCGGAGCTATGCAAAGCGGCTAGGCAGGCAACGCTGAGCTACACAGTGTGCCCGCCAGTCCACTACGCAGGGCGATCGAGATCATTGGAAAGAGTTTCACGCCATGGAGCGCCCTTCTCAGGTAGCAGATTACACAGAGTAGCATTCGCCTCGCGCTGAATGTGGATGAGGATACATTCGCACAGCAAGCGTCCCGTCAGTTTTCTCGCACGCCATGACTGCCCCTCTACGTCTCCTCCTGACGTATCGCTTACAGAGCCCTCCGATTGGATAACTTCTGACCTAACCACGGCAGTGCTGCCGGCCTCCACTGAACGCCTAAAGGCTACCACTACTCCCGGTCACGACGGCATACCTAACTCCTTATTACGCAACCTGGAAGGGACGGCGTTGCACACCCCATTTGATACTTTCAACAAAGTGTGGCATTCAGGCGTCATGCCGGTAGAGTGGAAGCATTATATTGTGGTTCGAATACCCAAGTTAGGTCAGCCTCTGGTATCTCTCTCGGCCCTTGGTCCAATTTCTCCTCACACCTAGTATCTGCTAGCTTTTTGAAACATTCTCGGACACTCTTGTCGCGCTAGCTGGAATCGCATGATTGTTAGCCAGCTTCGCAAGTTGGTTTCCGCCCAGTAATTGGAACGAAGGATGGTCTTGCTACTTTGGCTGCTGATGTGCGTCACCACTCTCATGATCGCTACAGACAACAATGGCATATGATAACATCCTTCAATCTGCCATTCATCCCTCCCTTCATACTCTTGGTGTCCCTCACCGGAGTCTCCTCTCTATTCACGCATTTTTATTCAATCGAACATTCAGTGTGCGTGTCCATGGAAAACCCTTTGGTAACATCAATTCCAATAGAGGAGTGCCCCAGGGCTCCGTTCTCGCCCGTACATCATTTAATGTGGCTTTTATTCCTGTTGTGCGAGACCTAAAGACCATCCCTTCTATCCGTGTGCTTGCGTATGCCGATGATATAACCTTGTGGTGCTGTCATCCAGATGCGTCTATCCATCACTCGGTTCTCCAGCACACGCTGGATGCATTGACACCTCGCCTACCACCTCTGGGTCTAACACTCTCTCGTACTAAATGATTCTCATTCGCATTGGAAATAAAACCGGCTTGCGCAAAGCTCCCCCTTTAAATTTTACAATAGATAATTCTCCCATTCCTCGGGTAGAAACTGTTAGTATTCTTGGCCTTCTCCTTCATTCATCAGGGACTGGCACCCCGGGGCTGGCAGCCACCCGTAAATTAGCTCGCGCTACTCTAGGTCTGATTCGTCGAATAGCTATGCGCTCTGGTGGCGCGCGCGCTCATACGGCCCGCCAGCTGGTGCGCTCTATCCTTCAGCCACGGATAGTATATCAGGCACAGTTTCGAAGTCTCACCCGCAGACAGAGCGGCTTTCTTGAAGCTATCAATCGTGAGGATATGCACGCCATAACATATCTGCCTCGTTTAACACCCATACCTGCGCTACAGGAGTTCGCCCAACTTAACATACACAGGGAACTCATCGACCAAGGTCCCCGCAGGGGGGCATCTGCAGCTTGCAGGCGTTGGTGACTGGAGACACCACGGGTACCCGAGCATCCGCAGGGACATCCCCGCAGGGGGATGATGGTGAACAGTGCATCACCACGGACCCGAGCACCCGCGAATAGACGTGCGTGGCATCGCCGTGTCAGGGGAAAATGGGTTCCTGGTGGTTGAGTCGATGCCGGGCGTTTGGGCCCTTAAGGCCCCTCGGCGCAGGCAACACACCACTTTGGCCCCAGTTTCTGTAGACAGCACCTCCGACCTGACCCGACCGGGGGAATCAGCAGTCGCTTTTTCCTATCCTCCTCTCCATCTTTCACTTTCCTATCTCTTTCTCACAACTCTCCTATCTCCTACTCACTTCTTGGTTTTTTCTTTTTTCCTGGCGGCGAGGGTTAACCTTGTGTGACCAACTATCCTGAGTTGCGTCATATTTGGCTATAGTTAAGGTGTACAGCTGGCGTGGGCAGGACTTGCTTTCAAATTCCTGTCCCGTCCCCTTGTTACACTCCGTGATGGATGGCTGGCACCATGACCGAAAAACAAAATTCTTTTATGGCTCCCCTACTTTCAAAACCCGATCGCTCTCTCAAAAGAGGGCGGAACGAGCCAGGCGAAATCTTTCAGAAAAGAAAAGTAACTTTTCCCAAATATCACGGGATCCACAGTGAAGAACAAGATAAGCAGGCAAGAATATTATCCCCCTTCTTTGTGTCAAAGTGCTTGACAGAAACCTTAGATATTGGCTATAAGCTCTCAATAATGGCCAGCGGCGATTTATTGCTCGAACTGTGCGACAATGTCCCACACTCGAAACTTTCCAACCTAACGTCCATAGGGGAAATCCCTGTCTCCGTGACTTCTCATCGCTCACTTAACACTGTCCGAGGAGTAATATCCGAAAATTATTTTTCTTCACATCACTGAAAAAGAAAAGGTCGAAGGGCTCACAGACCAAGACGTCATAGATGTCCACCGAATCAAAATCCGGAATGACAATAAGGAAATAGACACAAAACACTTGATCCTCACGTTCAACACCAGCTCATCGCCCGGCACAATGGACGTGGGATATTTGAAAGTCAATGTAAGACCATACATACCCAACCCTCGCAGATGTTTCAATTGTCAAAGGTTCGGCCACGGATCACAGAACTGCTGCGATCGCAAAACTTGCGCAAAATGTGGTTCAAATGATCACCAGTGTGATGGATGTGACGCAAGCCCGCGCTGTGCAAACTGTGAAGGAGACCAAGCTGCATGCTCCAGGGCGTGTCCGTTCTGGAAGAAAGAAAAAGAGATAATCACAAGAAAGACGAAGGAAAACATTTCATTTAAAGAAGCTAGAAGGCGTTTTGCGCTTACAAACACATTCTCCTTCATAGCAAAACAAAACTACGATCATGTGGTGCGCAGGGGCGTAGCACCAAACAGCACTCCACCACCTGCCAAGGCCGCTTTCACAGAGCCTATGGCAGGGCCATCCACGCACCAGACAGGGTCAGCGAAAGCTGCCCGGTCATTGCCAAAGCAGGGAGCTCCGGTCCATGGGTCGGCATCCCGCAGGACCTTCCCCCGTCTGGAGAGGCTTGAAACTAACACAACCGCTGCTGCGCGGTCCTCCAGCACCTCTGGCGAGGTGATTGGCGAGAGGAACAGCTCTCTTGAGTGGAAAAATGACAGGCTCCTCATAACGGGCCCACAACATAAGTAAATCCCCTTTAATTTCCTCTCAAAAACATAAACATGGCTTTTTTATTCAGTGGAATTGCAGAGGGCTTATGCGGAATTAGTGACATATCACATATTTTAGGGTCAATGTTACCCATAGTTTTATGTCTTCAGTAGACAAATCTTGGTCCACAACATGTGCATATCCTAAAACATTATAAAAATTTTCGATGGGATAGAGAGCAAGCAAATCGACGGTCGGGAGGCGTCGCGATTGTCGTTCAAAGCGGCGTACCTGCTCAAGAAATCAAGCTCAAAACAAAACTTGAGGCGGTAGCAGTCAGCATCGTCAGCTACAAAACACTAACAATCTGTTCCGTATACATTCCTCCCCACTTTAAATTAACAGTTCATGACCTACAAGAACTGATACATGAGCTTCCAGAGCCATATCTGGTAGTTGGAGAATTTACCGCTCACTCTCCTTTTTGGGGAAGCGAGCGCTGCGACTCTAGGGGGCAAACAATCGAAGATTTTATTCTCACAAACAATATATGTCTTTTAAACACGGAAACGGTCACATACCGCTCTCCAACCTCAGGCAATATGAGCTGTTTAGGTTTGTCTTTTAGTTCACCATCTGTTTTTAACGATTTTGAATGGGATGTTATCGACAACCCATGTGGCAGTGATCACATTCCTGTGTTAATAAGTTTGACATCCACACCAGAAATCATCACGACTATACCGCGACGTTTTAAGCTGCATTTACCAGACTGGGAAACTTTTAGAGCACAAGCCAATTTAGAAGATATGGTTTTAGAAAACCTCAGTGTCGATAAGATAAACGAAATGTTCACGAATTGTACAATTACTGCCGCACACTTAGCTATTCCTCAGTCTTCAGGAGTGGTGAGGCAAAAACACAGTGTGGCGGACTAATGAATGCAAAAAAGCGAAAAACAACAAAATAAAGATTGGGGCAAATTTCGCAGGTACCCTACTTATGAGAACCTCGTACGTTTTAAAAAGGCAAGAGGAAAAGCTCGGTACGTCCGTCGCAGTGCCGAGAAAGCCTCTTGGCAGAGTTACATTTCATCTATAAGCTGTCAAATAACAAAAAAAAATGTGCCCATAGGTTAGGAAATTAAATGGCAAATTCTTACAATACACAATTTCTCTTTTGAAAACACCTGGCATACAAACAAGCATAAGGGAACCGGCAGACATTTTGGGGGAACACTTCGCTGCAGATTGTAGTTCATCTCACTATACGCAGTCATTCCTGAAATACAAAAGTATTGCCGAAAAACAAACACATCCAACAAGTGAAGGTGAAAACCAACAATACAACAATTTAATCGCTCTCCAGGAAATCAATACTATACTGTCTGCCGAAAAAAAACTGCTCTACGACCCCACCAGATACACTATCAAATGCTTGCCGATTTTTCCTAGCCTTCCATAGAGGGACTCTTGAATTTCTTTAACAAAATATTCACAGAAGGAAAAATACCTAAGGAGTTGAAGAAAGCCGTCATAGTGCCATTCCTGAAACATGGAAAACCACCGACCTCTCAAGTAGCTATAGTCCGATAGCCCTCGCAAGCTGTCTCGCGAAATCTTTTGAAAGTGTTTTTGATATAAGATTAACATTTTTCCTTGAATTCCGCGAACATCTTGATGTCCATCAATGTGGTTATAAAGAGATGCTCACAACAAACCATTTAGTTCGCCTCGAAAACACAATAAGAGAAGCTTTTATACACAAACAGCACTGTCTCGCCGTTTCCTTCGATATGGAGAAAGCGTATGATACAACCTGGACGTTTGGGATCCTCCGCGACCTGGGCGACCTAGGTACCCGCGGTAGGATGTTAAACTGCCTCAATGACTTTATTTCCGACCGCTCAATTCAAGTACGCCTGGGATCAACCCTGTCCAGGAGCTTCGTTCAAAAGAACGGGGTTCCCTAAGGGTGTATTTTAAGCAGAACACTTTTTAATGTAAAGATGAATTCCATAGGTAAAATAATCCCAAAGTTCATCCTGTATTCAGTGTACGTTGATGATCTTCAAATAGTCTGCACATCCTCAAACGTAGCAACATGCGAGAGACAAATACGGTTGACAATAAACATGGGCAGATCCGAACGGACCTCTGCTCCTAGGCCTGCGCACCAGAGGTAGGGAGTAGAGGGACTCCATTTCTGATGGAAATAAAAGTTTTTGGAACTGGAACTGAACCCCGGCCAGCACCGACTGTGTTGTTGCGTAGCGCGTTGCTTCCGCTCTCTTGACAACTACGTTTTGGAATTTATGGGAAATTCAAGCCATGCTGCACACTTTGGACTCTCACCACACATGTTCGAGCCATCGATCAGGAGCTTCAGAAAATGATGGAGCCGACAACGCCGCGGAGTGTGTCGGCAGAGAAAGTCAAGTCGCGACATTTTCACATGCTAGGAATCTCGACATATAGGTTCGTTTTGCGTAGGTGCAAGCAAAAGTGCCAATAAAAAAAGGAAATCACGTCGGAACGCTGTTGTGTACTTTCTGCTGCATAAAAGCCGCACAACCAACTTTTTGTAATGGCTGTAAACAAGATCGAATTAAATTCGCTGGCATCCTTACACAAGTCGCGCGAGTTAGAGCATTTGTCTGTTCATTTATTTAGAGTGACGTGCCTAATTGCACGTAAAGGCCTTTTGAAACTACAAAAGAATGCCAAACAGGATGAGTTGGCGTGGCCTCACTGCTGTACTGCAGCGCAAAGAGACGAGACGATGGAGGAAGCTCTGGTGTGCGCTATTCCTTCTGTCGCATGTTAGGGCTACGGTACAACCAGGAAACTTGTGCACTTACCCCCTTGCTTTTCTTGCAACCTGTGCACGCTTTTGAGCAATAATTAATGCTCTGTTTTCGAGATATAATTATTGCTGCTCATCAAAACTAGTGTGCTGCGAGATATATATAGTTGCTGCTGTTGCGTATCAAGATAACCAGCAGAATTACTTGTCTCAGATATATGCGCACCGCGGCTCGACGACTTTCCCGTTCTGACGCAAGGACAAATTTGCATGAATTTTGACGCCATTGTAAATCGTCAGCCATGACCAAGGCGTTTGTGAGTGCAAATTTTTGCATGCTCAAGTATACTAGGCTGATATAATCAGTATATTGCTCACTTAGGTGCAGCTGCATGTGCTGCGTGCTGATGAAAGATTAAGAAGATTGCTTGTACTGCCAGGAGGTTCAAAAAATCAGGAAAAAGCAAAAAAGTGCACACTGCATAACGAACTCAAAAGAGTTAGACTGTGTGCCTCAGTAGGGCAGTGCTGGAAGTGGCTTTAGCTCAGCATGAATGTGAACCTGCTGTAAAAGGTAAAAAGTTTACAAACAGGAATGAAAGTAATACAACGAAGAGAATATTGATAGAAAAAAACACATTTTGTGCAGGCAGAGTCGGTATGCTGTGTACTGCCAGTTTGCATGGCTAACGTGGAAGAGGCTGCAGGAGAACAACCGACACATTCTACTAAGATGTGTGCTGAGCGTTGTTCGAAAGCAGTACCATGCTCAAACTGATTTATATACTGGCTTCAAGCATTACACAGAACGCCTAAAACCAGAAAAAACAAACGGCACTGGCAGAAGATAGCGTTGTTCATCAAATCGTGGGCCGCAGCGGAGCATGCTAAACAGGACGGCCGGCCGACTCTCCGTGAAAAGCGTCACTTGCGCCAGTTCTCCCTTTTTGCCGTACCCCCACTTGGCGCTTCCGGAAGCGACAAGGGCGTGTCGAAGGCGGGCTTTAGAGAAGCGATTGCAGCTCTTTTTGCGAACAAAGTAAAGAAAAAAATGCACACATGATTTACAAGGTCCCTTCTTTGCAACCACAACGCTTCATGCAATTTGAAAACCGTTTCAGCTTCCCCTTAAAAAGCACTCCACACAGCAGCCTCAGACATTATGGATGGGGTTCTTTTGTTTCCTGAAAACTGTTAACTATGACTTAGGAATTAGTCAGGTTAATATAATGCACAATGAGTGACGTGGACGCCGCTGGTTAATTTTTTGGGGGCATAAATTTTGTTTCCACTGTCTTCCAACAGGCAGGATTATTCATGAAGAATGCGCAGCTCCCAACAGGCCGAAATTCTCGCTGAGTATTCTAAAAATATGAGATGTGGATGCTGCATAAAACCTTGAAAACACCCACCGTCTCAAGAAGAAAAAAAAGGACGCGCGTTGTAAAGCCAACAGGTATTTGTCCTTTGTTCTCTTAACAATGTACTCATAGATCATTCTTATTCTATGAAAGGCGCCACAACATGGCAAGAACAGCTTTGCGAGCAGTTGAGTAACATACAAAAGCAATGAAAAGCAAAAGCGTAGCAGCACTAAGCACGTGCTGCCGACATGTTTCTTGAATTCAGAACAGACGAACTGAATAGACCGCTGCTCCACAGCAAGTAGAAATTGTCGGCCTCTCTGTCATCACGCGCTTGTTTTGAGAGCAGCAAAATGTACTCAAAGCTCCTGAAGACGTACTAAGTGCACCAGAAATATATGCCTGCAAAAGTGAAAATAAGCTTGAAGGAAAGCAAGAGCTCCGTCTTAATATGAAGGCCTTAACTGTGATATTTATCTTCGGCCTGTTTCTCCTTCTCTGTGAGTAAATAATCCGTTTTGTGGCTAGATTGCTATTGAAAGTACTTTAGATGTTGGCTGCGTACGAAAGTTCTGAAAATATAATTGTGGTTGTAAGCGCACGTTGAGAAGGCGCAGGAGTCTGAAATTTATCCGGGGCCCTCCTAGTACAACGCCATTCATAGCCCGAGGACGCGATATACGCATGTCACTAGCACACCTCTTCGTTTTGAATTGGTACCACTACAACGCTTCTCATGTAGGCCTCTCATGTGCAGCCGCACATGATTCTACGTAGAGCAACGTACATTGCATAGTAGCACTGTTGTTTATCTGTACGGTATAGTGCTAATTTAATATTATAATTGTGTTCCCTATTTATGCTTGCCTATAGCTATGCCTACCGGCTACACGGCGCTGGATAGGAATATGAACAATTTTCCTCTCGCTGCGGCTCCACATCACCAGCCCGAGCGGTTGATGGATCATACCTACTCTTTTCTGTAGTGGAATGCAATTCAGAAACGCAGCGGCATCTGAACATCTGAGGAGGCACTCAGGCAATGGAGTCGTCAAAATTGTGATTACATCGTGGTTAATTCAGAGAATACGGGTACCGACCTGTAATACAATGAGTGCGAGCTTTCCTCTGGCAAGGTGCTCGGCTTATCTGAGGTTACATGCCTGGAAAAGGGGTCTTTCAACCCATCTTGAGAAGCCAACAATACCTTGTCACATGGCGCTCCTTCACCATGGACGCCTTTGCGCTATAAAAATTACCACCAACATCAGTTCTTAGAATACGTCTGCTAGCCTGCGAGCCTGTCGTTGAAAGGGGAGTTGGCATGCGTAAGGATAAGTAGTGATAAACCGCCGCAGCGCCACTGCGTAGAGAGCCTCCTTTGAGGTGCATTCGCAGCTTCGTTCTGGAGTTGTACCCAATTAAAATCAATATTATATCCTCCTATACTATTGCGCCAATATTCACTCGCGCGGACGATGATTGCCGACGTAGGGTTTGCAACAAGAGCATGTAATTTCATGCGCCTAGTGAGGAAAGCCCGTGACATAAATAATACGCTTTACTATCCTTCACTACCCGAAACACAGCTTCACTCGCCGCTAAAAATGAGAAGAACGAAGGTGAGCGCCATACGATTTAGCCGCCGAGGAAATGCGTACGCTCGCGAGGAGACAGGTGCGATAGGCGCCAACGGCACGCGGAAAGAAAACATGCTGACGTCACGAAAAGCCTCGCACGTAAAAGCGCCGAGCCGGCGCAGCACGTGTTCAATGCTGCAATAATCCGCAGCGAGTGCCCAGAGCAGAGATGAGTTCAGGGAGGCAAGCTTGAGGTGTTCCTTGCTCTTAGAGCTCTCACCTCAACTTTTCACGGATGAGAGGTCCAGTAATTCCGAGACATCCCACTAGATTGCTTGGATGCACGTAGGCACTGTGGTGGTCTCCTTAGTTCGCTGGAGTATTGATGCTGGACCAGACATCGAACCTCAGGTCAGAAAGACTGAAATCACGTCGCTAATTTGCGCTGATTCACCTCCTCCCCCCACGTGCTGCATGGCTCTCAACCTCAAAACTGATTTCGAGAATGTTGAATCAATAGTACTCCAAACTGATTTTATAAGTACGCGATACCAGCGCAATCAGTTTATAGGTACAATTTTGCACTGTGTGGGACCACTGTGTCATAAGTATCATCATCATCGCGCACCATTTCTCTCGAAATCTTCAGTTTTAGAGCGAGAGCACTATCTGAAAAATTACGGAAGACATTTTGTCGAGACTAAAGTGTGAAACGGCGGAAGC
Organism: Amblyomma americanum; assembly: GCA_030143305.2. Classification (NCBI taxonomy): domain Eukaryota; kingdom Metazoa; phylum Arthropoda; class Arachnida; order Ixodida; family Ixodidae; genus Amblyomma; species Amblyomma americanum. The sequence continues at coordinate 185,301 of JARKHS020009176.1, read as the reverse complement.
ACGACACCATTGTCAATGGCGATTTGGTGCGTCGGAAACACCACGGAGGCACACAACTCGTACAATCTTATGTGAATGTTTGCAATGGGAAGCCGTCTTGGTGGAGTGGTAGCGTCTCCGCCTCAAACACCAAAGGCCCTGATTCGATTCCCAGCCTCGACACAGGTTTTTGTGCGGGGGTGCGACAGTGACGTCCCGACACAGAGGAGACCAATCAGGAGGCAGGAAAGCTGTGACAGTTTCTGCTAACCGCAGATGACCTTGACAATGAGGCATTAAAGGCTTGCGCATGAATAGCAATCTCGCAAAAAGGCGAAGCCTGTGAAATGTCTGTCTGACGCCTGCAGAAATAGAAGAGCTATGGCAGCGACTGCGTTTCGAATCCACGGAAGTGCGAGCAGATCGGCGTCGCTGGCCACTGGACAACAGCATTGTGTTATCGTAGCAGCCGATCACGCCTCGTCTGAAACTGCCACGCTCTCGCGCTGCTCATTGCACGTTCTCTTCTAACGAGCGCTCTGTGGCGCTCTTCAGGGCGGCAGCCACGCACCCTTCTCCTTAGCACACTGCACGCGTCAAGAGTGCTAAAACAACAACAGCGGTGTTTCAAAAGTGACGTAGGTGGTTTTAGACCAGTGTGTCTACGACCAGTCAGCTTCAATATCGTGCGACGACTGTAAATTCTTCACCGCTGGGGCGACAGTTTTGGGCATTTAGGCGGTTGGCCACCCCTCAAGCGTGCAAGCTTCTTGACCGGCACTCCATCATTTTTAGTGAAACAATCCAATTTGATTGTCTTTGCGCACCGCCGCTTTCTGCAAGCTACTACCGTTGGTTTGCCCTGCGTGTCGCCAGTACTCATGATGGTGTCACATTTCAAGCCCAAAGCCTTCACCTGAGCGTCGGAAGCTGATCTAGCGGATCTCAGAGGTTCGTCGCGGGTGGCATTTTTCTTACCTAGCAAATCCATCTCATCCTTCCAGGTAATGGTTTCTTTGAAAAACCCACCCCTCCTGTGATTGCCTCCAAGAAAAATAACCAAATTATCAGCGATCTGTCCCGAACCGCCATCATTTTCTGATCACTGACCAGCTGTTTGTTTCAACGCAGCACTAAGCCACATCCCTTGCTTACGATCAAACTATCGCCTGGCGCTAATCGTGTGTCACAGCTCGCCGGAAACACAAAACAGCCTGTCTTCATTCAGCTTTCTGCAGAGAACAGCTTATTTTCCTTGAAGTCTGCTTTTCGGAGCTCCTACTCTTTATTAGCTACCTTGGAAAAATTCAGTCCGCATTGGGCGGTTCAGCTCAAGTTGAGCTTTTACCTGGCGCTTCAGCACTTCAGTCAGGTAGATCACCATGACGCTATTTACCAGAACGCTGTCTTCCGCCATTCTGGCTGTCTTTGTTCACTACCTGCACCGACGGAAGGCTATTTCTGGTTCCTTTGGTACGATAACAGGTGAGCTCACTACTTTCTTCAAGTACTATGGGCAATCCCACGATGCCGTTTGGGTAGATGCCGCATGTACAGCGCATGAAGCGGTAGCAGTTGCCCACAATCCAACCCTACCTCACCCCCTAACTCAGCGTCTTCTCTCGGGCTCTACGCCTGAGGAGGCAGAGGAGACCGCCATCGCCCTAGCCCTTACACGTTCGGACGCCCAATACATCTTCAGCGACTCCAAAACGGCTCTGTCCAATTTTGCCAGGGGCAGGATTCACTCCCCTGCCTGGCAATTGTTGAACACCCCTACCCAAAATTTACCGCGCAGGGTAGAGCTTCAGTTGGTGCCGGCTCCCTCTGGGAACCCTGGAAACGAGGCTGCCGATAAATTGGCCCGAGGTCTGATTTGCCGGGCTCAGGACAGTCTCGATCCAGGATTCTCGAGGGAGCGAGCGCACACCTTTGCGGAGCTCACGCAAATACCCCGTTTGGACCGTCGGACTTACCCTCCTCCCCACCCCTCTCTTTCGCACTCCCAACAGATCCTCTTCAGACGCCTCCAGACCCGCTCTCTGTCATCCCCTCAGCTTTTATCCCACTATTGCGGCACATCCCCTGCATGCTCCCTATGCGGTGACCCCCGCGCCACACTCTCCCATATCCTTTTCGGCTGCCCTGCTGACCCTCCGCCGCGGGGACAGCACGCCATCTCGAGCCGCAACAAACCCCCGAAATGCCGATCTATACCATCTCTGCCAAGTGTACACCAGGATGCAGGACCGGTCAAGCCTCCAGGAGGCTTTTTGCCTGCCATCCTCGACATTATATCTGTATGGTGTAATGTTGGAATAAATATTTGAAAAAAAAAATATGCTAACACACAATAATTCGATACACTTGTTCGTCTTACCCTTTTATCACAGGCATTATTGTACAGTCGTCAAATATTTCGTTTTCATTTTTCTTTCCCAAGAAAGGACGGTGAGTAGTTTTTTACCGTCATTACCGTCTTCTTAATGCCGTTACCAGAGAAGACGTATACGCCCTTCCCCATATCGACGATGCCACCGGCTGCCTTTTATTGGCCTCCTACGTTCCTCCTGTTGGCCGCCGATTTGGGTATTGCCAGATTTCCATATATCCCGTGGAGGAGGAGAAAAATGCGTTTGTTTGTGAGGTGCACAAAAGATCCTCGAAGGATTTGTGCGCGCGGTGCGTCGACAGCGGTGCATCGGACAGCGGAGCGCTGCTCGTGCCAGCCCAGCGGTGCGCGTGTGCGCTTGCGAAGGGCGTGTGCGAAGCGACGGCGACAAAGAGCGTGGCGAGCACGAGGAGCGGAGAGCTGACGTGTAAAAAAACCGAGGTGTTAAGGAAGACAGCGCAGCGTAGATCTGGTGATTCAAGAGTGGAGGCGGCAGCCGTCGGACGTTGGGTCCGTGCTGCCGTGACCTCCATTGAATCGCCGACGTAAGCTTCCTGCGTTCTTTGCTAGCGTGGAGGTGGCAGCCGATGGATTGAGAACCCATAGTGCTTAAAGGTGCCCATGGATACCCTTTTTTAAGCCTATGGCGTTTCGGGCCGCCGTCGACTGGCTCTGGCTACGATTCTCCTGCTGCTGCCAAGTTCTTCGGGCTCTTGACGGGAGACAACCGGGTTCTCCCCGCGTTCTTCTGCGCTCCTATTACCACATGGCTCCCCTCTGTCACTTCCTTCGACGCATCGTCAACGACGCGTCGCACTACATCGACCCGCGTTCGCCCTGTCTGCAAGGCATCCGCGCTTCACATGGGACACTCCATATCTGGTGAACTCTTTCTTTTATTCTGTAGTGTTGTACGCTTGTTGAGTGTGTGTTTTTTGTGTTGGCGTGTGCGTTTCTTATTGGCCCCTTTTCCTTTCAATTATAAATACGGCTTCGTTTTGTTTTGTTTGATCTCTTTGTTCCCTTGTTCGAACCTGCACGCGATAGCGATCTCCTCCGGAGAGTCGGGGACGCGCTACCAATTGGCGAAAATTGGCGTCCGCGACAGGACGAAGCCGGTTAACTTATACTGAGGAATTTTTCAACCAGAAGGAGTCGATGAGCACGCTAAAGGAGTTAGTTGAGTTAGCGACAGAGTTGGGTTGAAAGACGCCGAGCTGCGCACGTGGGTGGCTGCCGAGCAAGAGAAGGAACAAGCAGTACGTGCAGCCGAACGCAAGGCTTAACGCGAGCATGAAAAGGCGCTAGAAGCCGAACGCGAGCATGCAAAATTGCAACGAAAGCTGAACTCGAGCATGCAAAGTTGTAAGCAGAAGCCGCAAGCGAGCATGCAAATTCGCCAACAGAAGCTCATGAGCGTAGATTGCAGCTCCAATTAAGACTAGCATAAGCTGGTGGGGGTAATCGTGAACCCGCATCGGGGCCCTCAGCAGCGGTTAGGCCACACTAATTGACCCCGAATTTTGACGATCGCAGGGTTGATTCGGACGCATACCTCAAAGGTTTTGAGCGTATCGCAGAAGGACCCAGCTGGCCCAAGGAAAATGGGCTACAGCACTCAGTATGTGTTTGACTGGTGAAGCCCTCCGTGTGTTCGGTTGATTGTCTCCCACAGATTCATAGGATATGATAAGGCAAAACTAGCCCTGCTCCAACATTTTCGTTTTAAAGCAGAAGGTTAACGCGAAAGGTTTCGTGAAAGTAAGCCGCTAGATGAAGAAACAGGAGAGCAATACGCAGCACGCTTGCTCAGTCTTGTTGATCGATGGGTCGAGATATCGGAAACGGCCACAACGTACAATGATTTACCTGCCTTGGTGGTGTCCGAACAGTTCATGAGGAACTGTCATAGTCGTCTGGCGATTTTCGTTCGAGAAAGATAGTGCTAGACGCTGGACAAAATGACTGACGCAGCAGACAACTTTCTAGACGCCAACCGACAAAGAAACTTGTCTTCGTTCAAACAATCGTTAATGGTTGCCATTCCGAAAGAGAAGCATGTTTCATCAAGTAGACAGTTAGGAAGGTGCCTCATTTCTAATCGACCTGGACATAAGGCTGCCGACTGCGCTCTAAGCCAAAACAGCTTTATTGCTTTTATTGACAAAAAACAGGGCATGCTATAGTTCCTGCTCAAGAAAGCATGAAAACCAGAAGCAATCGTCCTGTTGTATTCAGCCAGAGTGTGTGGCGCCCGAAACGGTGTCCACAACAGAAGATAGGTTTGAAACAGCTGAGGATAAGGGGGTGGTCGGAATATTCCGGAAAAGCCAGCAGACGCCCAACACATGTCTGTAATAGAGGGAGGGCCCCGAGTCCTACCCGCACGTGTTTTACGGGACACGGGGAGCAATATAGTGGTTGTGCGGAGAGGCCTAGTTCCTGGCTAAGCTCTCATCGATTTGGGATCTACGGTGCTCCTTATTGATGGCAGTAGTATGGAAATTCCCGAGGCAGAAGTATACATCGCTTCCCCTTATTTCACTGGCACGGACCTGGTGAAATGCATGGAGACGCCATTGTACGACGTCATCATAATAGATATACCGGAAGCCCGTGAGCCGTCAAATCCAAATATAAATTGGAAGAAATGGCGAAGCTGCCAGTGAAAATGGGGACGTCAAGGCCCCAAAAGTGGTGTTGGCTGGAAAGTAAGTTTCCGGACGAAGGAAGGAAAGCGCTGCTTTAAGCGTTGGTCCCATGAGGTTCACCAAAGAAATGCTAGAAACAGAGCAAAGAGACGATGAGTCATTGAAGGCGTGTTGGGTGAAAGTAGGAAAGGTGCTCCATGGCAAGCACAGCACTTCGCACTCGTATTCTTTCAAAAATAGGCTACTGTATCGCCTCTATCATCTCGCTTCTGGCAGAGAGGTTCGACAGGTAGTACTTCCAGTCTTGTAGATCTCTGTTGTTAAGACTTGCTCACAATAGCCCGTTTGTGGGGCATCAGGGCATTAGGAAGACTACAGATCCAGTTCTCGAAGCATTCTATTGTCTGGGAGTGCAAGAGGAGATTAAGAGGTTTGTCAGGTCGTGCTACTTGTGCCAAAGAACGTGCCCGAAAGGCAAAGTAGGAAAAGCTCCGTTGGTACGCATGCCTCTTATCGACACTTCATTTGGTCGGGTCGCTGTCGATATTGTCGGTCCACTGTCACCCATAACGGTGAAAGGGAATAGATATATTCGCACTCGTTGATTTTGCCACGCGGTATCCAGACGTCATGGCTCTACCAAAAATAGATTCAGCAACCGTGGCAGAAGGTTTGGTGGAGATGTTTTCACGAATAGGTTTCCCGAGAGACATCCTTTGTGACCAGGGCTCCTGTTTCACTTCCGAACTGATGAGAGAGCTCAATGATCTCCTGGCAGTGAAACATCTCAGCACGACCCCTTGCCATCCAATGTGCAATGGGATGGTAGAGAAATTTAACGGTACACTCAAGCAGATCCAGTGGAAGCTCAGTCAGGAGCAGCCCAAAACATGCGATCATTATTTCGTTCCACTTCTGTTCGCATACAGAGAGGTGCCGAAGGCTAGTATGGGGTTTTTTCCGTTTGAGTTGATATTTGGAGTACATGTGCGAGGACCGCTCGCAGTCCTCAAAGAGCTTTGGACAAGAGAAGTGCTGGGAAAAGGCACAAAGACGACATTTGGTTACGCTCTCAATTTAAGAGAACATCTCGATCAAACTGTGAGAGCGGCACATCGAAATTTGTTGTTGTCCAACAGTCTCAGAAGAGAAACTATGACAGGAACTGCAAGAAGCGGCATGTAAGGGTTGGAGATAGGGCCCTCATTCTTTTGCCGAATAGCCACAATAATGATGCAGTGGAAAGGTCATTCATTTTTTCTGGCAAAAAGAACGACGTGGATTATTGGATCGACTTGGGCCACATTAAGAAGCTATTCCACATCAATATGCTCAAACGCTCTGAAGAGCGTGTGTCCCAAGAGACCATGCAGGCATCGTCGTTCGTCGTAATTGAAGAAGGTGACTCAGAAGAACAACTGCCTACCCTTAGTACGGACCACGGTAAAGGGATTGATGCTGTGCAAATCTCCACCATGCTCGATGAAGATGAAGCAGCAGGAGATTGGAGCTTACTTTTCACGTGTGCAGAAATCTTTTCTGAGCTTCCCGGGAAGACTAATCTAGTGGAGTGTCAAGTCTGGCTCTCGTCTTCGGAAGTTGTGAATACACCGCAACACCCGTTGCCTTTTGCCATGAAGGGCGTGGTCGAAAAGGAGATAGACGAGATGATGAAATTAGGGGTCATGGAATGTTCAAGATCTCCGCACACTTCCCCCTGGTTCTGATTAAAAAGAAAGGCAACACCTGTCGTACTTGCATCGCCTTTCGACGCATCAATGATGTTCTTGTGTGTGATGTAGAGCCCATTCCAAGAACAGATGCATTAGTTTCCGAGGTTGGAACCAAGGTGAACACTTCAAAATTCGACCTTGCTAAAGCCTACTGCCAAGTACACTTGGAGGAAGCTTAGAGACCGAAAACAGCGTTTCTACCCAATCGGTCACTTTCAGTTCGTCTATATGCTCTTCGGCATAAAGAGAGCGCCGGCTATCTTTACGCGCTTGATGCGCATTCTATTACAAGGCATAGACAATGTCGTTCATTACGTCGACGATGTTCTCGTAGCGACCTCTACCTGTGAAAAACATCTTTAGGCTTTAACAGGCAATTAAGCAAGGTACGCGAGACCGGCCTCGCGATCAAACCACCCCTAACACATCTTTTCTTCGACACCAGCTTGGAGAAGGGACAATCCGACCGTTGGAATTTATGGTAGAATAGCTTGTCAACGTACCACTTTCGAAGACTAAGAAGCAAGTACGTTCCTTCTTAGGGCTTGCCGGATACTACCGCGATCTCATCCCTTGCTATGCCAACAAAGTCCAACCACTCGTGGAGTTGACACGCAAAAATGAACGCAATCTTTTCTTTTGGACACCACAGTGGCAAGCCGCTTTTGACGAGCTCAAGAACGCTTCAATTTCTAGACCCGTGTTAAGAGCTCTAATTCTCAGTAAGCAGTTTGTGCTTCGCGCAGATTCTTCCGAGGTCAGCGTAGGCGCCGTTCTCCTGCAGGAGCATGATGGAACCCTCCACCTGGTATCATATGCGATCGATAGTTGTTACCTCGCGAATCTCGCTACTCAGCGATTGAACGTGAATGTTTGGCGATAGGCTGGGCTGCTGAGAAATTCCACATATTCTTGTACGGCACGTCCTTCATCATTCAGTCTGACCACCAACCCTTGCAATATTTAACAAAGGCAAAGCACTTGAACAGCAGGGTACTGCGTTGGAGCTTAACATTGCAAGAGTATACCTTTCGTGTAGAGTACATCAAGGGCTCCGAAAACTTAGGTGCCGATTGCATGACTCGTTTGTAAATTGCCCGAGGGTGATCGCTTCACGACTAACTGGTGCAAAACCGGAAATATTAAGTTTTTGGTTGAATTCTCAAAGCCCAAGATAAATTCCACGTAAGCAGGCCTTTTCTGTGATAGCTTGCCAGAGAGTTCAGCGTTACTTTAAAGCATGCTGAAAGTGAACCGAATGTGCGCTGTTCATTTCTTTTTTCCAGCAGCTATCTGAAGCATAGCTTTGGGCCAGAATGATGTGAGACCATAACCGCGAATTGCATTCAGCAGTAGAAAGAGGTTCTTTTTGCTTTCTGAAAAATAGTAACTATCGTTTTGTAAAATGTAAGTATATCATTATCTCAACGGAAGAGAAAAGACGTTGTTGATCAAGTTCCGCTGCATATTTTTTTTCGCTTGTCTTTCAGCAGTCGCGCTAGCCCGTGGGCAATATGTAATCTCCCTCGGTTTTCAAAAATATGAGAAGTAGCAGCTGCGGAAATCCATGATAAGTTCTTGTGTCTAAAAAGAAATATTAGCATGAGAATTGTAAAGCTTTGTGCCTTCCATTGTTTTCTAACAATATACGCATATATTATATTTGTCCTATGACAAGCACCAGAACACAGCACGAAAACCTTAGCAACAGTCTCAGTAGCACACAAAAGAAACAAAAAGTAAGAACGTAGCAAAACGGCGCATGTGCCGCGAACATTTTTCGAGAATTCTGCACAGCCAAATTTAATGCACTGCCGCGCCTAACAAAAGAAAAATTGCCAACTGCGCTCACATCTCGTGCTTGATTTAAGAGCAGCAGCATAAATCGCACGCAAGCCAAGACACGCGAAAAGCAAAATAAGGAGACCCCCAACGGTACAGATAAGCCTTTGGGAAAGCAAGAGCTCTGTGTTGCCATGAAGCCCTCAACTATGATACTCATATTCTGCTTGTTTCTCCTTATATGTGAGCAGTACAACCATTTTTGTCGCTAGATTGCGAAGAAGTTTATTATGGTTCAAGTAATATGTTGCCTATATTGCCAGAACCTTCGAGCTGTCTTCTTTGTGTTCACAACATTTACCGCGAAGAGAAGTGTTCAAACGTGGTAATTTCTATATTTATACAAGCTGCAGTAATTCATTCCACGCTTTACTAAACGTAACCTAGGTCAAGATAAGTCAGCGCAAGCACCTCCTCTTCTATTGACGTCTGCGTTCAAAGTATTAACAGCTGAAACGTTGCAGAACTCTTTCATCATAGCGTATCCAAGCGGGGGTGTTTCTTTGCCTCAGTTTGCCAGTCGACAGGAAGCTTTAAAAACTTCTTCTCTTACTTTAGTTGGTAAGAAGGTTTTTTTTTTCTCCAAGTAACTAAACGCTCTAGAGAGGAGAACTTAACTTTATTCTCAATTTTCTGGCAAAACCTGCGCATCCCAATAGGCTTATGTTTGTTTTTGGTATATTTTTTGCCACCTGGCTTTTAGGTCTATGTAGCTCAACTGCTGCAGAAGTGGAGTCTTTTGAAACCTAGAGAATTTGTCGAAGGTGTCATTACTTTTCCAGTGTATTGCTCCTCTCGATCGCTCTACTGAAGCCTGACGCAGAGTGTACACCTGCACGGCGTAAAACTTGGTGTTGTGCTTGTGATCGCCCTTTTCTCGCCCTGGCTTGGGTGCCGTCGCGTGCCAAATGATCGGAGTGATGGGGTTTATGCTTTCATGTGAATTAATAACAGGAAGCTCAAGTCGTGACTGTCGCGACGCGAACGTGAAAGTGGGGCAACTTTTTGTCATTCCCATGCTTGGCGTTCAGCAAGTCATGAAAGAGAGCACTGTTCTCGCAAAAGCCTAGTGTGTGCCGATAGTGAGTCGCTTCTTCGTTTACTAAGTGGAATCTGAACTAAAAGGTTACCTTTCCTGATAGAAGTAGAAAGGGACTGCCTTCTTGTTATTTCCCCTTAAAAAGTTATACTTAGTCGGTTCTCTGCTTGTTTCTGCAGAGCAGTCGGTCATATGGCGTTCTGTTGTCTCTGATGCTGTTTCACATCCATGGTGTCTCAGTCGCTATGGGGTGCTGGTGAATTGAACGTCGCGGAATCGATCTCCGCCCTGATTTAGTTGCACACGAAATGCGGACACATAATTACGAGTCCAGTCTACGCTAATGAGCGAAAGGCATTCGAAAGTTATCCGGAGCCCTAAATAGCGGCGTAGCTCATAGCCGCGGGATTTTAAACAGCAAATACCACTTTCACACCCGAGATTCGCTGCTATTCGGCGTCGCACCACAAAAACCTTTATTAAATAGGCTTCTCATGTGCGGTAGTGCCGGAGTCTGCGAAAAAAGTAGGCTGAAGATTTCATTTCATTTCATTTCATTTATTGGTTTTGTTTGGCCAGTACAGAGACTGCAAACAAGGGAGAGCAAGCTAAAGGCGCCTAGTAGCGCCTGACAGAGGCCTGCCCTCCCCATGTAAAAAAAAAAACAAAACAAAGTGGCACTTGGCAATGGTACAAAATTTCCATAAGTAACAGAAACTAGAAAAGCAGCGGATATATTGACAACGAAACAGAAATCAGTCATGCATAGATCTAAGCACAACAAAACTAAGAGCAAAACATAACAAAGAATAAAACTGATTAGGTAAAAACATGGAACTGCACAAGTTAAGTGATTGCCGAGTAAGACACCAGTCACGGGCTGTCAGCACTCTCGATTTTAGAAACGTGCAATACGGAGGACATTTACTTTGCAGATATGTCGAAAATTTTCAGGTGTCGAGGACAAGAGCAAGAGTTGGGTGCCCATTAGCGTTGCGTAACTAGATCGATGCGCCTCAAGTTTCCCTTTAATGAGTGGTAGCTCTACGTGCGCCAGTTACTTCTATTACTGGCGCAAAACACTTATTTAGGCAGCTGCAGTATTCTGATATTGGTGTTGCGTGGTGGTTATTAGGCTCGAAGCATCTTTTTTCCATAACTTCTATTTCAGGGAGTGCGTCAGTGAAAGCGCCCATATCACAGCGTGAGAATTTTAACTAGGGCTTGGTCTTCGTTCAGCCAAACAAGCGATTTTGTCAAAACCAGAAAAATTTATCTAGGACTTCAAACAAGAATTTGTTATCACCATCTTTGTTTTTAGGTATTCTAGAAGACTTGGTAATAATTAATATATCAAGCTGAACAGTTCCGACCACTGCGATTCAAAACATTTAATGCATTCATTGTGTTACATAAGTCTCCTAAATCGTAATGCAGAAGCATTCATCACTGTGTGCTTAAGGCGCAGTAAGAAAAAAATATTCAGCAAGAAAATATGAGCAAGCAAAAATATTCAGCATCGGTTGCCCAGACGCACTTCGCGTTAAGATTTTCTTTATAAAGGCTGTTAACACGTGGCTGAAATGTATGTCAGTATCTAGCTGCCCGCTGCATAGCAAAGGTGCTATAAATATGAACCGCAATTCATACAGTCTCGGTATCCTATTAAATGCTACTTCAGAGCAACCAGTAGGCCCCTAACAATCGATTAATTTGGAATCGTTGCTGCACATTCATCACTTTTAAGCTTGCGTTGCTCTTTAGAGGTAACAACCCATATTCTACTTCTCGCAGAGCAGGGCAGCAGTCCAACATCTACTTCTGGTTAAACTCCTTCAATTTTCTTCTCAAAACCCACTCTCTCGTGCAAATTTGTTTTGAGGTAAGAAAGGAGCGCAGTAAACGCCTACTTTCACGGTAGGTTTTTCAACCAGGATATAGAGAAAATAGATGAGGGAGGTAATGAAAGAACAAAAAAGATGTGCAACATTTGTAAGTTCCTCAGTATTTTAAACCAATCTGCAGATTTGTAATGTGCATTGATATTGTACAGCACACGGAAATGGTTTGTATTTTTCTCCTTAGAATTGAGGCCTTTCTTGGATGTTTACACGTCATGATAGCATGCTAATTAATTAATTCAAAACAACACTCGGGGGAAAAAAGCCAAGGTAAACAAGCGCACGAGAATAGAAAACAAGCACAAAAACTCAGAGACTTAGAGGGACCTCACAGAGTATCAAGGAAAGAGGTTTGAAGAAGATGACGAGGATTGCGATAAGAGTGATAACAACCGAAGAATAAAGAAGAAGAAGTATTCGTTGAGGTGGGAAGAGACGATTGTTGGTGAAGAGAAGAAGACGACGAAAAGGATGACGTGTATCAAAGCCAAGGTAATAAAAGCGCGAGTGAGAGCTTGGCACGGAGGAGAAGAACACAGAAGCGGAGGTTCCGGCGGGTCAGGAATACCTCGGCTGGAAGAGCAACGCCGGCTACTGCTCCGGTGAGCTCGAGTTACGCGGCTTCGCACCGTGGACTTCTTGCCGTTCCTGATCCCATTCCCGGGAGTCCATGGATGACGAAACCACCTGCTACGGCCAGGGGTGTCTCCAGCGCTGTTGCCACCCACTGCGGTGGTACCCACAAGGCCAACACCACCAGCATCACATCCACGGGCGCTTGGACCGGGAGCTTGTACGACGCAGTCAACGACGGTGCATGCGACGTCAGCCTCCGCGCTTCGAACGCCACCTGTACTCCGGCTACTGGACCCATGCAGCGCTGCATCAGCCCCTAACCGTGAGCACGAACGCCGAACGCTAGTAGTTGACGCTGGTATGGTGTTCCCGGGTCGTTTGTATTGGTAGTATTTGTGTTTTGTTAGTTTTGTGTGCTAGTGTTTGTGTCTCGTATGGTGTGTTAAATGTGCGTCTGTGTGGGTGCATCTGTCGCCTAGTCCATTCTTTCGGCCCAAGTGTTCTCCGGGGCCACAGAACAGCCTACATCGAAAAAAGAGAAGTATATGAAAAGGTGGTATATATTGCCTTCTCTATATCTACTCAGCGCATCGAACGAGCGGCCTTGGATTGTCTAGGTTTTACGTTTGAAAAATTATCTTTAACATAGGTTTCTGGATTCACAATCGCCGCTATGGACGAGAGTGGTGCAGGTGTACATTCTCAACGTTCGGTTACGCAACACATAAATGCACCCGGAAGCAGAAGACTGGACAGCCGTCGGCTTAGCTCAGTTGGCAGAGCAAGGGTCGCGAAATTCAGAAGTCGTGGTTTTGAAGCCCAGTGGCGGTATTTCAAATAATTAGTCTAATGGTCTTTCATTGATGAACCCCACGGGCTAAACAGAAAATCCCCTATGCTCTTTGGTTTCGATGACTGTTGGCTTCCGCCATGAGCGAGGAAAAATGATTACTCTATCTCCTATTGATTAACACCAAAGAAAGCAAAACATTTTCTTCCTGCATTTCATTTCAGCGAATGTTCGCCTTATTCATTTTTAAGTCATAAGGAGACTCATTTTCCTACTATTGTATACAATCACTTAACAAGGGCCTTGCTTCTGGAAGTCATGATGCCATAGGTAGCATAGGGGCTCTCAAACAGCTGCGCCCTCACCGTGTGAATATGTTGCACGTGGCACTTTATACTTGCAGAACATTCCACGTACAACTGAAGCATAGAGCTGGTGAACACCCTCATCGTTCGGTCACAGAACACCTAAAAACACTCCAGAGTAGTAGGCTTGACAGCTTCCTACGTGTCTCAGCTTGTACAGCGCCGTACGCAAAATTCAGAGGTCGTGGGTTCGGATCCCAGCGGCGTCATGCGGCTGTGTTTAGTTCTACATTCTAGCCAAATATCTGTCATCTTAAAAACGATCATGCCACTTATTTCCAATTTGAAAGAACCAGAAAAGAAAAAGATAACCGCCTACGCTTCGCTTGTTTTCAGTTATTTCTGCCTTATTTCATATGGGACAGCCATACAAGGATTTCAGTGCCCTGGTTTTTGTCATTGTTGTTGTTTAGCTGGCTTTTATGAAGAACTAGCCATAGCGATCATAACAGTCATGAAAACATATTGCTACGGACGCTGGGAGGACGACGAAGTGGTTGGTACCGAAGACGACGCTGACGTGCGCGCTTGTGTGCTGAGAGTCTACTCCAAGCCATCGGTTCCTCGCGTAGCAGGTTACCTCTGCTCTTTCTACTGCTGCTTCTAGCCGCCACGTATCATTTGGTGGAGGTGCTGGAGGAGCTGGAGGTGCTGGAGGTGCCCGACCTCTTACCACTCCCAAGAAGGACATCCCGTTCTCTTGGGGACCCCCCCAAGCTGACGCCTTCAGAGCCCTTATCAGTGCCCTCACTGCTCCACCTGTGTTGGCGCACTTTGATCCTTCAGCCCCTACGGAACTTCGGACCGATGCGAGCGGCCATGGCATTGGTGCCCTACTTGCTCAGCGGCAACGCAACAAGCTTCGCGTTATTGCGTACGCCAGCCGTCTCCTTTCTGTGTCAGAGCGCAACTATTCTATCACCGAGCGGGAATGCCTCGCTCTGGTTTGGGCTATTGCAAAATTCCGCCCTTACTTGTTTGGGCACCCTTTCTCTGTTATCACGGATCACCACGCCTTATGCTGGCTTTCTTCGCTCAAAGACCCTACTGGCCGGCTGGGGCGCTGGGCTCTTCACCTCCAAGAGTACACATTTTGTGTCATCCACAAGTCCGGCCGCTTGCACCAGGACGCGGATTGCTTGTCCCGTTACCCTGTCGATCCGCCTTCCTCCAACGATTGCGAGGCTGACGCCTGTGTCTTATCCATCTCGGCCTTCCGCAACATTGCGCAAGAACAGCGCTTGGATTCGTCGCTACGTTCCCTCATCGACCGCCTCACTGCCAACCGCTGTGATGCGTCCCTCGCCCCGTTTGTGCTGCATGAGAACGTCCTCTACTGGCGCAATATGCGGCCTGACGGCGCTGACCTCTTGCTCGTGGTCCCTCAACACCTGCGCAGCAGCGTCCTTGAACAGCTTCATGACGTTCCCACGGCCGGTCATCTTGGAGTCTCCCGCACCTACGACAGCGTGCGCCGCCGCTTCTTTTGGCCCGGTCTATACCGTTCTGTCCGCCGTTATGTGGCCGCTTGCGAACTGTGCCAACGGCGGAAGACGCCCTCGGTTCTCCCTCCCGGGCACCTTCAGCCGATTCCCATCCCCGTAGACCCGTTTTCCCGTGTCGGCCTCGACCTGCTCGGCCCTTTTCCGGTGTCTGCTATGGGAAACAAATGGATCGCGGTCGCGACGGACTACTCCACGCGCTACGCTATTACTCGAGCGATCCCAACCAGCTGCGCAACTGATGTCGCTGACTTTCTCCTGCACGACGTCATACTCCACCACGGTGCTCCCCGTCACTTGCTCACCGATCGCGGTCGCTGCTTTTTTTCCAAAGTGGTCGCCGAACTCCTCCGCTCCTGCTCCGTCCGTCATCAATTCGCCACGGCCTACCATCCGGAGACGAACGGCCTCACTGAACGTCTGAACCGTACCCTCACCTACATGATTTCCATGTACGTCTCCGACCATCACCGCGACTGGGATATTAGCCTCTAATTTGTTACATTCGCCTACAATTCTACGCGTCACGATACAGCCTGTTTCTCCCTTTTTTACCTTCTCTTTGGCCGCGATCCTTTGCTGCCCTTCGACAGTGTACTGCCCGCCACCACCTCCACGAGTCCTTACGCTCGGGACGCCATCGCTCGCGCCGACGCTGCCCGTCTTGTCGCCCGCCAGCGGCTGTCGGCCTCCCAAATCAATCAGAAACGACGTCATGACTGTCGCCGTCGTGAAGTCACCTACTCTCCTGGCTCCCTTGTGTTACTCTGGATTCCTTCCCGCCGTGTGGGCCTTTGTGAAAAACTGCTCCCCCGATATACAGGCCCTTATCGGGTCGTACGTCCGGTGACCGCGGTGACGTACGTGATCACCCCGCTACATCCGCCATCTCCGGCCGCTGCACGCCGCACCGACATCGTCCATGTGTCCCGCCTCAAACCTTACAACTCGCCGTCTAGCTGGCCTGTGTAGTGCGCACCGGGACGGTGCTTTTGCCGCGAGGGGGGGGGGGGGGGGGTCATGCTACGGACGCTGGGAGGACGACGAAGTGGTTGGTAACGAAGACGTCACTGAGGTGCGCGCTTGTGTGCTGAGAGTCTACTCCAAGCCATCGGTTCCTTGCGTAGCAGGTTACCTCTGCTCTTTCTACTGCTGCTTCTAGCCGCCACGTATCAATATTTACATTTCCTGCCTTACTACCAACCAGATAAAGGCGGTAAAGCGATACTAGTACCTTGCATCCGCACCGCGAAATCATGTATAGGCTCGTATTTTCAGAAGAATAGGAACGAACGTACGTACGCTTTTTTTTCCAAACAAAGGATCTTCGTGGCACGGGATTGCAGCGACACTTGCAAGATGTATAACTGCTCGTAAATTGAACCTTTATACATGGCACGCAAGAACCTTGGTTAATGGGACGATCGATAAATATTTGTTCTACAGTTACACTGAACTCCATCCATGGCACAGGCGCAAATATTACTATGAGGTTACGAGGGTATCTGTTTTTTCTTACCCGTGCAGTAAAACTGCGCTCTCATTCGCTTAACATCACACTTCCTTCGAAGAGGATGGTCTGTAAGAGTTGTATCTTGCCGGTGTCGCATTAATGTGGAGGCTAAACAATAGGCTTCAACATGAAAAGACGAAAGAAAAATGATTGGTCTATACATAAGATACAGTTAATAAAGTTTTCGAGCGGCCACATTGATCCCTGACCCAGAACTAGAAGGTTGGGAGCGAACCATGAATCTGTCTGAATCGCCATGGTGGCTCAGTGGTTAGCTTGCTCGGCTACTGAGTCGGAGTTTCCAGCCTCTAAACCGGCCTCAGCGGCCGCGTTTCGGTGCAGGTGAAACGTGAAAGACACCCGCGGTCTGCGCGATATCAGTGGAGGTTAAAGATCGCCAGGTGGTCGAAATTATTCCGGAGCCCTTCTCTACGGCACCTCTTCCTTTCTTCCGGCACTCGCTCCTCTATCCCTTCCTTAACTGCGCGGTTCAGGTGTCCGCCGAGAAGTGAGTCAGATACTGCGCCATTTACTTTAACAAAAAAAAACACTTCCAGCAGGCACTACCTGCGGAATACGGAATGCACTGTCAAGCGGTCGCGTGATGGAAGCAGAACGTTAAAGCATTTTTCCTGCTTCCAAGGGGGGGGGGGGGGCGCTGGGAGCGGTCGAAACGAGCGGCCGTGTGTAGCGTGGGCTCCGCGAATTTTCGAAGCGCCAACGCAGCAATTTCATCGGGCCACCCAAATTTTGGGCAGAACTGGAAGCACCAGGCGTCAGGACCACGAGGACACCGATTTCATCCCAGTAGGCCCGTTTTTGGACTTTTATCGGGATCCGAAGTCAAGACCCCGTGGCCGGGAGCTAGGCCTAACGGTTCGGCGTAACCACTCCCGTACCCGAGCGGGCGCTCCACCGGACCGAAGGCCCTCGGAACGGAGGAAATGGCGACTCGGGCACCCGACAACCCTTCGGCAAGCAACGCAGTGCCTGATCCGGCCCAGGGTCAAGGAATTAATCTTCAAGAAATGGAGGCTGCACCGACGACCACGTGCTCCGGCACGCAGGCGGATAACGGCGCCATGGAAGCGGACGAAGAAGAGGTCTTGCAACAGGACGCCGGAGACGGCGAAAGCAGCCTGACGCAGGACAAAGAACTAAATTGGGAAGTTTTCCGTTCCAAACGAAGCAAGAAAGGAAAAAGGCGCGCCGGCAAGAACAGCGCTGCACCAAAGCCAGGACGCCCCGTTTCCGGAACGAACAATGGCACGATGGCGCTGAACAACGGGAGCGCAGATGGGATGTCACAACCAGGCGGCAATAAAAAGAGCGTACAAAAGGAAGAGACGAGGAGACAGCCAAGGCAAATGCTGCCCCCACTCCCCGTGGGCGATGCGAAGATCATCATTAGGCCCCGTGGCGGCCTGAAGGTGCAAGATATGAAGCTTTACCAAGCCACACGTGTAATCGTTGAAGCATGCGGTGAGAAGATCAAGGAAGAGGACTTTCTGGTCAGGCTCCGACCAGGCTCGAACATAATAATCGCGAGCACCTCCATCATCGAAACAGCGGAAGATCACAAGCTTCCCGTACGAAGGCACAACCTACCACGTACAGGCCTACGTGGCCATGCCCAGCGACCTCACGCGGGTGGTCATCCACGGCTTACCGCCGGGCCTAACGGTAAAGGAACTGGAATCTAAGCTAAGGCTGAGAACGCAGGACAACGAGATCCTGCAGCGAAAATGCTGGGGAAATCCGCGACTGCCCTTCTCACCTTCGACGGACCCAGCATTCCCAAGTTAGTCATATTCAGCGCCGGTGAATACAAGACATACCCCTACAGACCAACGAGACAGTGCTGCTTCGTGTGCGGCATGCAGAGACATCGCTCGGACGTATGCCCAACGCCAAAAGCGAGAACCCGTAGACGCTGCGGAGCATGAAACCCAGAAGAAGGACACCAATGCCAGCCCAAATGCATGGTGTGCGGCGGCGAACATCTTACCGGAACCAGGGACTGCAAGCAGCGACTCAAGACTGCTGCGGAGCTGAGGGGGCGCCAACCATATGGCGCGCCGGAGCAGCAACAGCACCAGAGGAAGAGCCGCAGTAGCAGCCGAAGACGCCGGCCAAGATGGTCCAGCTCGGAGGACAACGGGAGCGACAGCCATTCCCTCAGCCGGGGTCAACAGCCAGGCTGGGGAAGGATCCCGCTCACGGAGCCAGAGCTGGTGCCGGAACCGCAGCCGCAGCAGAGGCGGACACAGGCACGAGTCTTTCCCGCCCTTGGGAGGGCAAAACAACAAGCAAGGGCCGCCAAAACAACAGCACCAGCAGCAAAGCAAGGACGGAGTCATGGTGAGCTGGAGAGCGGGTCCTCCCAAATCACTTTTTCCGCAATCAGGGCAAACTAGCAACGAAAACTAAAAAGATGAGGAAATCTAAAAGTTCAGGAAATAACTAGAACTCAGCAGATGGGAAAATAG
Organism: Amblyomma americanum; assembly: GCA_030143305.2. NCBI lineage: Eukaryota > Metazoa > Arthropoda > Arachnida > Ixodida > Ixodidae > Amblyomma > Amblyomma americanum. The sequence continues at coordinate 166,529 of JARKHS020009176.1, read as the reverse complement.
GCAACTAAAGAAAAATATAAGAGAGCTCATTAGTGAGCTACAGGCTCTTAGGGCAGCCAGTCCCCATCAGGCACCACCACCACCACGGAGCCCAATACACCCCACCACCAATAGTAGGCAATAGCTTCGAAGAACAGATGAAAAGGTTCATGCAGAGCATGCAGACACAAATGCAAGTCATGCAGACGCAAATGCAAGGCGTGCAGAGTATACAGGCACAGCAACAACAAGAAAATCAATACTTCCGCAGCTTTATCAAAAGCCAAAACACGCAAAAAATCACCAACGAAGCCAGGGACAGGCTTTTTAATGAAAGAAGATTCGGAACCGAAAACCAAAGTAACAACAACAACAGCACATCAGCATGGCAGGACACAACACACTAAGCATCTGGCAGTGGAAATTGCAGGGGCTACCGGCGTAAGCAGGGACTCCTGCAACAGTTCATCCACACACAGGGAACACCACCAGACATAATAATGTTACAGGGAACCAACACAATACCAACACTAAAAGGATATCAATGTCAGGAAAGCGGACGCACAGCGACCCTAATTAACAAAAACCCAGTTGCCATAGCACATGATCAAATTGCAGACAGGAGAATTGAGCACGTAATTACGGAAATCATACCCAAAAGGAAACACAGAAGCGAAAAGCACCTTCATAGCAAACATATATAGTCCACCCAAGCAGAAAAGCGGCAATTTTAGCAAACTTTTCGCTGAAGCGGGCAACCTAGCAAAGTCAAACACACTCCTCATAGCAGGGGACTTCAATGCGAGGGACCCTAGCTGGGGCTACCAGAAATGCGAGAAAAAGGGGCAAGTAATATGCGTTGCAGGAGAAGATTACAAACTGCACCCTGCTAACGGACGAAAATCAGCCAACGCGACTAGGCAACAGCGTTAGCCCCGACACCTGTCCAGACCTAACCTGTGTTAGGGGAGCGCGGCAGGCCGAGTGGGAGAGCCTGCTGGAAAACCTAGGAAGCGACCACTACGTGCTAAAAGTAACGCTGGAGGCAGAAAACATAAAAAGGAAGACATAGGAACAGCCCACATCACGGACTGGGACGCCTTCCGAAGCAATAGCAGACAGCTACAGGGCGAAATTACCTCAGTAGAGGAGTGGAGCACGCAACTCCGACAAATACAGGAGCAACATACGCAGGAAATTGACAGAACAGACCGGAGCTACACCGGAAGTGGACCCACGGCTACTCAGGCTATGGGAGGCAAGACGCGGACTCACGAAAAGGTGGAAGCGGCAGAAACTAAACAGGAAGCTGCAAAAGAAGAACGCGGAGATTACACAAAACGCGGAGGAGTACGCGACACACGCTGGCCAGGCAAGGGTGGGAGGAATTCAGCAGCTCGGTGAACGGCCCGCTCAGCACTGCCAAAGCATGGCGCATACTCAAGGCCCTCATGGACCCAACCAAGACAAAAGCAGAAAGCGGCAAAGCCATACGAAGATTAATTCGCCAATTCGATGGAACGGACGAAGAGATCCTCGCGGCGGTCAAAAGGAAGTGCTACGGCACTGACAAGCCACAGGGATATAAAGAAGAGTACACAGGGAAGGAAAACCCGCACCTCGACAGACCAATAACGAAGGAAGAGGTAGACGCAGCGATCAGGGCCGTGACTAAAAACACGGCAGCCGGAGCAGACAAGACTAAAAGCCCCCAAATTCGCAACCTCAGCGACGAAGGGGTAGTCCAACTCACGGACTACCTCAACGCGCAGTGGCTAGCGGGAACGGTGCCCAAAGCATGGAAAGACGCGGAGGTGGTAATGACACCCAAACCCGGCAAGAAGCTACAAATAGGGAACCTGCGGCCCATCTCACTAACGCCGTGCCTGGGCAAGCTCTACGAAAGGGTAATCACGAGTAGAATACAACAGTACCTCGGAGACGAAGATCTGTACCCGCACAGCATGTTCGGCTTCAGAACGAGCCTGTCGACTGCAGGATATCCTCCTGCAAATCAAGGAGGAGGTAATCGACACCATCCCCAAGACAGGAGAGAACATCATAATGGCGCTAGACATCAAGGGCGCGTTCGATAACGTCAGCCACAGCGCCATCATGGAGGGACTAACCATCACCCACCGCGGCAAAAGAGTACACGACTACGTGAGGGCATTCCTGTCGAACCGCACGGCAACGGTGGGACTGGGAGACCTGCGGAGCGATGTCTTTGAAACGCCAAACAAAGGCACCCCGCAGGGATCCGTAATCTCGCCGGTCCTCTTCAACATAGCCATGATCGGACTAGCCCGCGAGCTGAGCCGAATCGATGGAATTCAGCACGCTATGTATGCGGATGATATCACGATTTGGATCAACCACGGATCGCTAGGCCAGAAAGAAGAACAAATCCAGCAAGCGGCGACATGCGTCGAACGAAATGTCAGAGAGAGAGAGAGGACTCGCATGCTCAACCGAGAAATCGGAGGTCCTGCGCGTCGGCAAAAAGCCATCCAAGGAGAAGATCGAAATACGGCTAGAAGGGCAAGTTCTCCCAGAACGCAGCATGATAAGGGTCCTAGGAATGTGGATCCAATGCGGCAGAAGGTGCAGTCACACCCTAAGCCGCCTCCAACAATCAACGCAGCAAGTCAGCAGAATGATTACCAGGGTATCGCAGAGAAGGCACGGCATGAAGGAAAGCGACACAATCAAAGCCGGTCAAGAGCCTAGTGGTCAGCCGCATCACATACTCGCTTCCCTACCACAACATGGCACAACATGAAAGAGAACAAGCAGACACACTCATCAGAAAGGCATTCAGGACGGCGCTGAACCCGCCAAGGAATACTGTCGAACGAAAAACTGCTAAAGCTGGGAATCCACAACACCTTCGAAGAACTGAAAGAAGCGCAACTCGGTGCACAGCTGTATAGGCTCCAGCAGTCGACCACCGGCCGAGCGCTCCTCCTAAGGTTGGGATACATCAGTAACGAAACAGAGGATAGGGAAGCGAGCATCCCCGATTGCATTCGCCAAACCATCAGGGTGTGCCCCCTACCCAGGAACATGGACCCAGACTTGCACGCGGCAAGGCGAGCCGCAAGGGCGGAATGTGTAGAAAAGCACCTCGCGAATGACAAAAACGTAGGACATACGGATGCGGCCCTACATCCGTGGAACAGAAACTCTAAAGAACACAGAGTTGTCGTCAGTGGTGGTGAGCCACAAAGGTGACATGATCACCTGCGCAACACTGAGAGGCTGTAGGGTATCCGAGGGGGAAGAAGCCGCCGTAGCTCTAGCGGTAGCGGAAGGGTACCGTAGGAACGAGTCGCTCACAATTCTCACGGACTCAAAAACGGCGCGCAGACACTACACCGCAGGTAGGGTCAGCAAAGGGGCGCTGCGCATAATCCTCCAAGCAGGGCCCCCGAGCACGCAAATACAACATAAGAGTTTCTGGGCACCGGGACACGCCGGAGTGAAGGGGAACCAGAGGGCCGATGATCTAGCTCGCGAGCTTACTAACCGAGCGGATACATCAACGGACTCGGAACCCACCACGACGGTGGAGCCAACGTTCGCGGAGATACTGAATTACCACAGAGGCAGGAAAATAACGTATCCCCCGCTAAACCCACTCTTAACACAACACGAAGCAGTCGGCTGGCGACGCTTGCAGACAGGAACCTTCCACAACTTACACACACTCCACAAAATTTATTCGAACCAATACGCAAACACATGCACGTGGTGCGGGGCAACCCCCCCGTTATACCACATCACATGAGAATGCAATAACAACTTCTCCTTCCATAAGTTAAAAGAGCCCATTGCGGAACAGTGGGAGGGCCTACTCACCAGCAGCGAGCTGTCGGTCCAAAGAAGACTAGGGCACCACGCATGCGAGGTGGCACGGCTCAGTGGGGCCCTCGAACAAGGGAACCAACCACCGGATCAACCGGGACTTCATTCCAAGCGATGAAGACATCCAGAAGCCGCTAACACCTCTGTTTAATAGAGCAATAAAAGTTTTTTCCTCCTCCTCCTCCTGCAACCGATCGGTAGCAACGTTCGGCGCATATTTATTTATTTAACGTGACGCCGTGGCATCAGTGCCGCCGGGTACCCACCGGTGATACAATGGGTACAAGCTTTCCCCTGGCCTGGTGCTCGGCTCATTTGGGGCGTAATGCTTGGAAAATGGGTCTTTGACCCCACCTTGAGTACCAAAAACACCTTGTGCCATGGCCCTCTTTGGTCATAGATGCCCTTGCGCCATAACAACCAATCATCAAAGATATGCCAGAGATGCATCCTCTGAGTACTAGCTTAAATCAACTTCTGTCCCATCCCTCGCGCTGTTTTAATTATGAACGTTGACCAAGAAGCCTAATTCACTACTCATGGGCTGAAAACAACGTGTTTGACCGGCACTGCAACGCGATTTTCCAGCTCAGTCAGCCTGGTCATTAGCGAACAAGTTTTCTCCTTGGAACTGCCCCGAAAAACAACGTAAACATTGTCCTTTACCTCGTACATAAGCGGAAGATCTGCACTAAGTTTGCTCGGCACAGCAATGGAGCCGCAAAATGGAGCATGTTCCAAAATTCAGGCGCAAACGGCACCAAAAAAATCTCGTGCTTAGCCTCTTTCATACTTGGGATGGCCATTGGTGGAGTCATCGGTGTTACCGCGTTCATCTTTCTGCGGGCAGGAAAAAAATAACCGTTATGAACGGTGCACATAATGCAATCGAGCGCACTTTGCATTTCTATCTTTTTTTCTGAATGTCGTGCCTTGTTAGGAAGCGTTCTTTCCGCGTTTATTTGTATTGCATCGGCTCATTGCCACTGTGAACGCGTTCGGCACCACGCTTAAGAGAGTTCCATGCAACGCCTTGATAATGTTCCATGCAAATCCATGCAAAGCCGGTTAAATTTCAGTGCTACGCTCGAGTTCGGTGCCTCGTTGTTGAGAGGCGTTTTAACGAAGTGAACTTTTTGAAAAAAAAAACTTGTTATACGAGCCCTGGTCTAGCAACGTGGGCGTGCCAAATTTGCTCTTTCATTCGCTATCTGCGTGAAACGTCACGCGTCGGAGTCATGTTAACGTTAATGGAGTCGTCACAGCATACGCAATTTTGGCGTTGCTGTCGATGGCATCGAATCGATTTTGGCATTGTTATGTTATTCAATTCTTTTCTCTTGCAGCGTCCAGCCTGGCGAGGAATTGCCTGCGTGCAGGATACAGTTGCACAAAAAAGAAGCGCTGTCCACGTTTCCTCAGAAAAAAATACAAAGGGTGCCGTGGAAAAAGGGTGACCTGCTGCAATTTCAGTAAGCGGTCGTTTCTATCGTCGCGAATATCATTGCACTGTTAGTTAATGTAACAGGACTGAAATCCACATAGGGGTACTTTAAAACTAAAGAAGCTTTTTTTCAGATTTGATAACTGACACATTAACCCAACATTCACCGCTGCGCAGAAATTCCAATCCCGATACCGTTTCGCATACCTGGATGACCTACTTGCCCTGGCGGGAATCACTGCAAGCTATCGGTTCATGCACGAAGCTGTTGCCTGTTACAGAGAATTGCTCCTGGTGGGATTGTCGGCTGATGCCAGTCTCGCCGATCTTCGGGATCATTCATGATGGCGATAGTAGAACAGGAACTTGCTTCGTGTGGCTCCAGAATATGTTGCAGAAATAAAGATTAAGTGTGAAAGAAGTTTCCTCTGAATAAATATAAGAGGAGTATAAAAAAAAGGCGCCATGTACACAACTTTCTGATTCTGAAATACAGTATCGCAGGCCCAGCTTTCCGGGGCATAGCCGTTTAGTTCGGCAAAGTGCCACCACGGGCCGCTTCACCCTGAACTCCTCCTTTCCCTTTTTTTTCCTTTCCCGCCTCACCTAGCTCAAAGCAGGCAGGCGGGATTGCACACAGAGGTGGGGTTGGGCGGTGGGGTGAACCGTTGTTTGGATTAGCTTCCACACTGTGGGATGAGGGGAGAGCAGGAAGGGCTTTTGTGGGCAAAAGAAAACTATCAATGCGGTGTGAAGGCTTCTGTGCGCCTGAGGAAGGCATGTTCAGTAGTAGAATATTCAGAAAGGCCCCCAGCGAGAAGAGAAAACGGGGAGGGAAAATGCAAGATGGTTGAAGGGCTTGTTGTGGGAGAGGCAGGCAAGGACGCTGTGTCGATTGAAAATGCTCTCAAGACAACGTCCCTTCAGAAGGATGCGAGAATGCTTTACGTGTTCCTTTTTGGCGAGTTGTAAACAAGAGATACATCCCAGGAGAAACAAGACGCAGTGATACACAGTGTGTCATGTCTCTCCAGCGCCATATCTTTTCGCTGTCATACCAACTAGCCCAAAGCGCCACTTTAGTGAACATGCTTACCTATTATTTAATTGTGGTTTTAATTCTATACCCCCACCCATAGAGCTTTATTTGCCTATCAATGGCCATCAACCGATGGCTAACGGCAACCGGGGTAGCACACTCCACGGCCCTGGTCTGGATGACCGGGTTTGAGCAGACGAACACAGCCTCCCACTGGTCGCACATAATATCCGACGGTGGCGGCGCTATCCTACAGCCCCATTATATGTCGTCAGAGGTTGCTTACCTAGAAGAATGCGAAAGCATGTGTTTTCAAGAAACAAAAGGTTTTTGAGGAGAGGAAGCAGTAGCTCTCAGATCTCGAAATCTCGGTGGACATCTCAAGCACGCTTGATTGACAGCTATAGTATGACACTTTTCTATGAAGACAGAGGCGAAATCCTAAGGTGCCCTTGTGCTGACGGATATCAGTGCACTTTAAAGAACTCCAGGTTATCGAAATTATTCCGGAGTCCTCCACAACGGCACCTCTTTCTTCCTTTTTTTTTCACTCTCTCCTTTATTTACTCCCATACGGCGCGGTTCAGGGGTCCGCTGATAAGCGAGACACATACGGCGCCATTAACTTTCCTAACAAAGACCGAAAAACCAACGATTAATTACTCTCTGTACGGGCATTTCCCAGCGTCAGCTAGCAGCTTAAGAGCAATAGTAAGCCTCTGCTTGTTTTTTAAGGAAGTTCAAAGCTGAAAATAAAAATTATATACTCTTACAGGTACAGAGACGTAATAAGGAAGCTCCGTGGCAATATCGGTATTTATGTAATCAGTCATTTATGATGTCAAAAGTTGGCCGTCAACCAAGCCAACTTTGCAAACTCTAAAGAAAGTCGTCAGGGCTCGAACATGAACAAATCAATTTCGTAGCATTACACCCACACGAAGTTTGCACTTCCCTTATATGTGCGGAATTTAAGCGCCTGTTAGCTCAGCCATGCTTCTAAGTTTTTTATTTTGCTGCATATCACTGTAATGTTTATTTATTCTGCTGAATGTGAAAAAAAAAATTTGAGCAGATATATCTTAAAGGATGACACCTTGCTGAACCGATTCGATGTTGGTTGAGACTTTAGTGCTTAATTTGTATGCAGTATCTCGAAAGTTCTTCGCCACCTTTAAACTGCGCATGGTTTTAAAGCCGTACGCCTTTCTTGGCTCTTGCGTGTTGCAGACGGAAATTTGTGGACGGAACTTCTCTGCTGTGAGCCATAAGTTGTATGCTAAATAAAATAAAACGCAAAAGTTGATTAAGCAACAGTTAATAAGCAACACGTATGTAATGAAATAAAAGATCTATGTGGAAAAATATAACAAAATAAATAAAGAGAAATAAATAAATATAAAAAGGTTATAAAAAGAAATATACAATAAAAATGAAATATAAAATCAAAAACAGAATATAAAGGAAATTAAAAAGTCCGCCACCATCTGGAAGACGTTAAAGTCGCGAGCGTTAGCTGTTTGCTTTACAAGATGAAGAAACTGAATAAGAACGCACCCGGTGTCCAGATACAACCCTTCAAGACACGCCCCAAATGGAACTTGCTTGGTATGGGGGTAGGGGGGGGGAGGATGGGTCAAGGTGGGCCTAGAATTCGGCTTGCGGCGCGATATGGTAAGGCTTCAATTAGTAATTTCATGTTTACAAAGTTCAGTTATATTTTTTTTAAAGCGAAATATATTGCCCCAGCTAGGGCATCAATGATGGGTGAAGGTGTGGTGAATGATCTAAATTAATGGAAAAAGGTTAGCTGATTTGAAGAAGTCCAGTAGAGAACGACGGTACGGTCCCTGCGTCCAGGCAATGTATGAAGAAGAGTTGCTTGGTGAAAGACCTGCTACCATCAGGTGCCGGATCCTTGTAGGCTTGAGAGCTGGGCAGTCCCACAGTAAGTGATATAAGTAAGCTATATTTAATTGTGGTTTTAATTCTATACCACAAAACATAGGGTTTTATTTGTCTATCAAATTCGGTACACAACTGTCCCCGAAGGGGTGTAACTTGTTCTCGGATTTATACATATAGAGGAACGAATGTCATTCTTCCTGTCAGTAACAGCAACAGCAACACGAATGCATACACAAATAGCAGTCCCCTAATGAGACAGTTTTTCACCCGTTATAGGATATTTTGGAAGGAAAGGGAAGGGAGGTTACAACCAATTTTAATGGCCGCCCTTTAGGAGTCGAGGAACCAAAACTATGCTGCCATGTCGTCCCTTGACGTCATTCTCGCATAGTTCTACCCCTATCCACCACATTCTACCCAGACGTCATCATTAGCATGCGGCAGGTGGTTGTTTCTAAAATGCTATTGTAGAGAGCTCTACAAGTCTCCATGTGAGATATACTGTATTCTATAGCTGTCACAGATGGCGCTGTGATCTAAGTGTGGCAGGAGACCCCACGAAATCTCGAAACGTGAAATGTAAGAGTTAACGCTTTTAAAATGCAGGACGAATTTCGGTGATCTAAAGTGCGGTGAGGCGAAAGCCTTTAGCTCGGTGTTGCTACTTGTATCGCTGATGTGTGGTAAAGATGTTTTTCAAAGAGTACAGAATTCACTTCACGATGCATTCGCTGACGTTCATTCGTGCGCGCATGCTTGTTTGCAGGAGACACAGGAGAGCGTTTAGGCAGCATCCTCTCAGATCGGCATCCAGGAGGCATCCTGCACAAGTGCCTGGGGAGCACTCCTTTCGAGCGATGGTGGCGCAGCTCAGTGACGTCACACGCATTCGCACTAGACTGCAGTGCAGGTGCATTTTCTCTAGTCGCCTTGCACATGGGCATTGCATTATCGTTTACTGATTCCCCAGTTTAGACATACTACACAAAGCACTAGTATTTCGAATAACTAATTACTAATTTACTAATAGACGAATAACCGAAATGCTTTTACCATTAACTGGATACAAATGAACCAATTTTCTAAAGAAATAATTACCTAATAACTATTTACAGTTTAACTGTGAGGAGACGTCTGCTACAAGGCTGGATGGATGGATGGGTCGATGGATGTATGGAAAAACTATATTTTCGCCTGAACGCATGTGCAGACGATTGCGCTCTAGATGGCCATCAACCCATGGTTGACGGCAACCAGGGTGGCACACTCCACGGCTCTGGTCTAGATGACAGGGTCTGAGCTGGCCGAAACGGCCTCCCACTGGCATATAGAAGGATCCCGCATATCTTCCGGCGGCAGCGCTATGCTACAGCTATAAAATATGTCGTCATAGGTGGCTTACCTGAAGGAATAATAATAATTGTTTTTTGGGAGGAACGAAATTGCCCCAGTATATGTCTCATATATCTCTGGACACCTGAACCGCAATGTAAGCAAAGGGATAAAGGAGGAAGTGAAAGAAGTAAGGAAGAAAGAGGTGCCGTAGTGGTGGGCTCCGGAATAATTTCGACAACCTGGGGATCTTTAACGCGCACTGACATCGCACAGCACACGGGCGCCTTAGCGTTTTGCCTCCATAAAAACGCAGCCGCCACGGTAGGGTTCGAGCCCGGGAACTCCGGATCAGCAGCAAAGCGCCCTAACCACTGAGCCACCGCGGCGGGTCTAAAGGAATGCGACAGCATGTGTTTTTAGGAAAGGAAAGGTTTTTGAGGAGAGGCAGCAGTAGCTCTCAGATTTCGAAATCTCGGTGGGCACCTCAAGCAAGCTTAATTGACAGCTATAGTAAAATTAATAATTTTGGGGGAAAGGAAATGGCGCAATATCTGTCTCACAACTAACGGCGGACACCTTAACCGCACCGTAACGGAAGGGAGAAAAGAGGGTGTGAAAGAAGAAAGGAAGAAAGAGGTGCCAAAGTGAAGGGCTTCGGAATAATTTCGACCCCCTGGGGATCTTTAACGTGCACTGACATCACAAAGCACACGGGCCCCTTAGCGGTCTGCCTCCACAAAAACGCAGAAGCCGCGGTCGTGTTGACTCGGGAACTCCGGATCAGAAGCCAAGCACACTAACCATTGAGCCACCGCGGCGGGTTGACAGCTATAGTGTGACACTTTTCTATGAACACAGAGGCGAAGCGCTAAGGGGCCCTTGTGCTGACCGATGTCAGTGCACTATAAAGATCTCCAGGTTACCAAATCATTCCGGAGTCCTCCACAATGGCACCTCTTTCTTCCATTCTTCTTTCACTCCCTCCTTTATTCATTCCCATACGGCGCAGTTCAAGGGTAGGCTGAAATGAGAGACAGGTACTGCGCCATTTCCGTTCCTAACGAAAACCTAGAAACCATCAATTAATTACTCTCTGTACAGGCATTTCCCAACGTCAGCTAGCAGCTTAAGAGCAATAGTAAGCCTATACTTGCTTTTAAGGAAGTTCAAAGTTGAAAATCAAAATTATATACTCTTACAGGTGCAGAGAAGTAATAAGGCAGCTCCGTGGCAATATCGATGTGTATGAAATCATTTATTTATGATGCCGAAAGTTGGTCGTCAACCAAACCAACTTAGCAAACTTTAAAGAATGTCGTCAGGGCTCGAACATGAACAAATCAATTTCATAGCATTGCACCCACACGAAGTATGCACTTCACTTATATATGCGGAATTTAAGCACCTGTAAGCTCAGCCATGCTTCTAAGTTTTTTTGTTTTGTTTTTTTGCTGCATATCACTGTAATGTTGATTTATTCCTGCTGAATGTCAACCAAAATTCGAGCAGATATATCTCGAAGGATGACACTTGGCTGAGCCCATTCGACGTTGGTTGAGACTAGTGCTTAATTTGTATGCCGTATCGCGAAAGTTCTTCGCCAGCATTAAACTGCGGACAGGTTTTAAGGCGTAGGCCTTTCTTGGCTCTTGTGTGTTGCAGACAGAAATTTGAGGACGGAACTTCCCCGCTCGACCTGTCAGCCGTAAATTGCATGCTATAAAATTACAATGTAAAATTTGATTAAGGAACAGTTAATAAGCAACACGTATGCAATAAAAAAAAGACCAGAAATCTGGGAAAATGAAAAAATAAATAAAGTGAAATAAATGAAAATAGAAAGTATATAAAAAGAAATATACAATAAAAAAGAAAGATAAAATCAAAAACAGAATATAAAGCAAATTAAAAAAAGGCCGCCACCGTCTGGAAGACTTTAAAGTCTCGAGCGTTAGCTGTTTGCTTTACTAGACAAAAAAAGTGAAGAACAACACTCCCGGGGGCCTATTCTCGACACGCATGGCCGCCGTTCGAAGCCATATTGTCCCTCTGATTGGCTCATAGGGCAATCACGTGCAAGTCACAAGTTTCAAATTTCTGGCGCGAAACCGTCAGGCTTCGATATCGCTTTCTGCTGTGACGTCAAAATGACCATGGAAGACAGTTGGGCTAGTTGGTGTGTATTCGTTAGTGACTGCGACATGTCCTTGAAAACTGATTTTTAGCACAGTTATACTTGGTGCCAGGTTGGTAAATTTAAGTGTCTGTGGAGGAGAAACGAAGCTACAGCTGGCAGGAAAGAAAGAACTTTGCTCGTTTTAGCAATTTTGAGAAAAAAAGTTCGTACTGTGAAGGGTTGCTTCCTAGAATGTGATTGGCTGGGGGAATGTCACGTGAATCACGTGATACGCAAGCGTGATTCAGTGAAGTCAAAATGACGTTTCGTGACCCAAAGGAAATGCTGCCGTTGGTGAAAAATGTCCCATTTGGCCACCGTAATTCGAGACGGCCTCAAGATGGTCGAATTATGGTGGACATAGTCGAATTATGACCACACTGATTTATACGGCTGTTAGCTCACCGTAGTTTGGTAGGCGCATATTTCAAGTAGTAAACTGTTCAGAAACATGGTTGTTTTGAATGTAGAAGCATTGAAACGGCGTTATAATTGTACCTCTTAATTAAGAAGCCTTTTAGAGCCTTAATTATCACAGCGTAATTTTACACCCGCGTGAGGACTCTAGCTGCACTCCCGTTTCAAACGCTTCTCTCATGCTAAGAAATTATCGGTCCGCGCGGTCGCGGTCTCTACAGCTCGGATATGGCGGCGTCCGTAGCTGCCGTTTGTTGTCACGGGCTGCGAGAAGCGAGGCATTCGTGAGTGCGACTTCCTACACCGTGTCCACCTAACTCACAGCAACTCTAGCTTTGGCCAGGCAGTGCAGCTCCTGCCCCTTCCTACTATTAATCAGCCTCAGAAACTACTACCTCTGGGCTTTCCTCCATGGACACTCTCTGCTCTAAAGGTGAAGAAGTCTGTTCCAGGTGTGAATGCAAAGAGCCGCATGCCACAGGCAGCACTTCTGCAAGCTACTCTCGACTACTTAATCGAAGAATATACGCAGCACACTCATACCTTCACCGATGGTTCCACTACTAAAGAAACTTCTTCTTGTGGCCTTTATGTGCCCTCAACGGGCCATGCCCTTTCTTACCGGCTGCAGCGGAGGACCTCCTCTACAACAGCTGAGCTTCACGGCATTAAGGAAGCTGTTTCTTACATCCTGCGCCGAACCGCCGGCCGTTGGGTTATCTTCACCGATTCAAAAGCATCTCTGCAGATCCTGGCCAACCTGCTGAAGAAAACGAATCACCAGCTAGTTTCCCTGGACATTGGGTATATCCATCATTTAGCTATTGCTGCAGGCCAATGCATAACATTTCAGTGGGTACCTGCTCACTGTGGCATTATGGCTAATGAAAAAGCAGATGAAGCGGCCCGTAAGGGCCATCAACATTAGAGATACATTCGAAGTTTTCTCACGAAATCTGATGCGTCCCAAATGGCTAAAAGTTTTGCGTACGAAGAAACGTATCGGCTTTGGAGTTTGCCGACACATCAGTACCAATTTCTTCACTCAATCGACCCACATCTTAGATCAAGACTCTCACCCAGAATTCCTCGACAACTCGAAACACTTTATCACCGACTTCGTCTGAATGCTGCATATACAAATGATCTGCGATACCGTTTTGGACAAATGAACAGTCCGCATTGTGACAACTGTGATTCGATAGAAACTGTGGAACATATCCTGCTTGAGTGCCCTGCGTATGCTAACGAGCGTGCGTACTATGAACATTACATGCAGAAGCTCTGCCCAGTGCCCCTAACAATGGACAAAGTCTTAGGCCCCTTAGCCTGCTTCAGGCAACAGAGACTTGCAATGAACTTTCTTTTTACTTATTTAAAAGACATTGGACATCTCGATAAGCTCTAAATTCACTTGCAGGTTACCTTCATGCATTCTTCTTGCAGTGAACTTCGTCAGCCCATTCGTCGGACTATGCACTCCATCATTCCATAGCTTACATCAATACTCGCCACTGCATCCTTAATACCCATTTCATGACTGCATTTTATCTTCGTTTTTTTTTTCACCTCTTCCACGCTGCTTTCCTTCAGTCTTTATCTCACAAATTCCCCTCCCTACGCAGAGTAGCATGCCAGCGATATTGAAACGCTGGCTAAATTCTGTTTCTTCATTAAAGAGTCTCTCTCTCTCTCTCGCCTCAGTGTTTTCGAAGGAGTGCACGGTTCGTGAGTTTGACGGCCTGGCCAGTGTTATATGGGGTGGTGGCTGTGCAAGAAGCTTTGCGGCAAGAGGCTGCGCGTGAGCACCTTGGTCTGCCTTAAACATGGGGTTGTAGGTGTTCTGGTCGTTACTCTGATCCTGTGTTTCAAGGCGCGATCGGTAGCTTTGAACGTCTGGACACCAATTAGTTCAGTGTTTGCCTCTATTTGCACGCTCTCGCTGACCGGATATTCAACTGCGTGAATGATGAGAGGGTGGCACAACAGGTTGTCTGCCGGCTGAGCAACATGCTTCCAGAATGTGTTCGGCTTGTCGGCGGGACTGTGCTCATCAGTGTATCACCTGCTTCCTTAATTTGTGTGCATCAGTGTCTGTGTGCATTAGGGCAGTTTCTGAAGACAGCGGTGTCAGCAAGGCACCGTACATGCGCTGGGTACATCGTCTCGAGCATCGATGAGGTGAGGGAAACAGCAACGAAAAATTGCTGTTGACTTTCTTCGGATGGCTGCATGCAAGGTTATTCATATTGATATCTGGTGGCTTTCTTCGGGTGTGTAATAACAAGTCCCTTATGTTCCCACCCTTTGTTGGTCACATGCAAACAGCTATGAATCTCATGGCACATTTATTTGTAGCCTATTAAGCGAGGAAGCCTTGTGCACACAAAAACAGCATTTCAAAATTGTCTTGTCTTTAAACTAAAACACACAACGAGTTTTTTATATTACTACAATATGCGGATGTGGGTGACTCGTAGGGCGTCTGCATGTCTATGGTTTTCTTTCGTTGCACACAAACACAATGGCTTGGCATCTGCATTTTTATAAATGCAGTTGCAAAAGCATTCGTGTAGTGAGATTTTAGTGCAGTTAAATATTCTGAGGTAAAGTTAACCTTGGACTTCCCCTACAATGTGTCTTGTATCAGTTGTCTTCACTGCAACACAATAAAAATAAATATGTAATAATTATTTATACCCATCAGTCTGGCTGTAGTCAAGCTGTTTTCACAGTTCTGTTTTTCTTCCTCCATCATTTTGATAGAGATGACCAATAAAATACAACTGTTACAAAAGCAGTTTATTTGAATAGTAGTTACAGTCATACGTGAAACATTAGTTTGATAATTACAGCCCTGTGATGTCTTGCATTTGAAAGTATTTTCTCTTGTGTGTATGAAACTTGCATTCCACTCAAGCTCACGCACTAAAGACAGTGTTGATTGCCTTCCAGGTGACGTGTATGTTGTACCTCTTCGATGCATCACTGCTATCCTAGGAAGTCATGTGCTGAGGAATGCTGCTGCAAGGTACAACATCTTTCACCTCTCAGCTAGAGTGCTTCTCAAACAAAGAATCATTCTTTGGAAGGGTTAATTGCATTGGATGTCTTCACAGGTGTCAAGTGCTGTACATATTGGAGCGGGTAGACGACGACGACGACATTGAGCGAGTGAACGAGTGGACGAGGAAGAAGACGAGAACTCATCTCTGGCTGTGTTCTGAGTGCCGCCCGTAGCTGTTCATTCGTTTTGTAAATAACTGTAAATATATTCTTTCCCGCAACATATTTGGTGGAGGTGTGGCTTTCCTCTAGGCCAACCGAAGACGGAGCTCCGCAGCGGCCGCCAGCTGACTTCGCTCACCATAACCCAAGACGCCTCCCAGCAAACATCACAATCGGCAATGCCATCGCTCGTTCTTTCTTCCCCTCGTGACCCTGGGACATTTTCTGGCACCGACAACGTTGACGTGGACGACTGGATCAACATGTATGAACGCTTGAGTACGCACAACCGCTGGGATCCGACTCTTATGCTCGCGAATGTCATCTTCTATCTAAAAGACACCGCCCGCTTCTGGTACGAGACTCACGAAGATGATTTGACCAGCTGGGACGTCTGCAAGCAGAAACTGCGTGAGCTGTTTGGACGGCCGCTCGGCCGAACACTCGCCACTAAGAGGGAGCTTGCGTCCAGAGCTCAAACGTCAACGGAATCCTATGTTTCCTACATTCAGGACGTGTTGGCCCTCTGCCACAAAGTTGACAATAACATGCCCGAATCTGACAAAGTGGGTCACGTGTTGAAGGGGATCGCCGACGACGCCTTCAACCTGCTCGTCTGCAAGAACTGCACTGCAGTCGACGGCATTATTAAGGAATGTCGCCGCTTCGAGGAGGCTAAAAGCAGACGTATTAGTCAGCCGTACACACGCCTCCCCAACACGGCTGCCACTTCCTCAAGTGAAGACCTGCTGCACCGGCAAACTCCTGCGCCTCCAGAAAATGTGACCCGCATCATACGACGCGAACTCGAAGCTATGTCCCCTGCCTTGCTGCCTCTACGTGATGGCGACTACCACTTGCCCACCATCTCGATGGTACAAGCCGTCGTCCGTCAAGAGATTGCAAACCTTGGTCTCCAGCCAGTCAGCCCTGTGCGTCCTTCATCACCACTCGACATCACTGCGATTGCTCCTGAACGACCTTCCTACTTCGCTCCACGTCGCCGTAACCGTAACGACTGGAGGACACCCGACGACAGACCCATTTGTTTCCTCTGCCACCGCATTGGCCACATCTCCCGTCACTGTCGCAATTATTGGTCTCGTCGTAGCACATACAGTCATCTAAGCTCTCACCGCAACGATGACAAGCCTCGCCACTTCACGCCCCCTCCAGCCCAGCACAGTGCTACCGTTGACGGCCAGATTTCCCGCTCCAGCCGCTCCCCGTCCCCCCTGCGTCGGCAGTCTCGTTCGCCCCTACGCCGTCGCTCCTCTCCTGGCCCCTACGGACGCTCGCAAGCGGAAAACTAGACGCTGGAGTGTCTGGAGGTGATGCTACAGTACAGCCCCAGTCCCAAAATCCTCGCTTAGCCCTTCGCGCACACCAAAATTTGCTCGCTATTCATGTCGATGGAGCCCCTGTGAGAGCGCTGATCGACACGGGCGCGCACATGTCCGTCATGAGTTCCACCCTACGACGCCGCCTCAGAAAGGTACTGACCCCTGCACCCACAGCCGTTCTCCGCGTTGCCGATGGCGGAACGCCTCCTGTGGTTGGACTATGCACAGCCCGTGTGACCATATCCGGCCGCCATACATCCGTTCTATTCTCTGTTCTGGACCAGTGCCCTCAAGACGTCATTCTTGGCCTCGACTTCCTGTCTGAGCATTCAGCCCTCATCAACTGCGCCACCAGTGTTGTCCAGCTTGACCTTCCTCTTTCTACTGAGTCGCCGTCCCCAGTTGTACCTCGTCTTTGTGCTGTCGACTTTGTCCGTCTACCGCCTCAAGCCGCAACTTACATTTCTTTCTCATCTGTTGCCCCTATCCCTGATGGCCCTACGTAGTCACTCCGGACCTTGACGTTGCCCTCACGCGAAGTATTGCGCTTGCGCACACTGTCTTTACAATGTCGGCAAACCGTGCGTACCTTCCGGTTCTGAACTTTGGCTCGTCTATCCAACCACTCCCGCAAGGCATCTCACTCGCCACGCTGCGCCCTGCTGCCGAATGTGTCATATCAGTGGTGGACAGCTGCTTACCTTCCACTCATCAATGCCTGTTGCCTGCGGTAACATCACCAGAGAAACCAACGGATGACTACGCCGACATGATCTGTTCTGACCTACCAGCGATGCAAGCTCACGATCTTAGGTGCCTCTTATCATCTTTTCGCGACATCTTCGACTTTGATGCCCGTGTTTTGACTCGTACCTCTGTGGTGACGCATCGGATAAACACCGTTGATGCCGCTCCTCACCACAGACGTCCGTACCGCGTGTCCAGCGCTGAACGCACCGTCATAAATCAAGAGGTCGATAAGATGCTCGCAAAAGACATCATCGAGCCCTCGTCAAGCTCTTGGGCTTCTCCAGTTGTCCTGGTAAAAAAGAAGGACGGCAGCTGGCGCTTCTGCCTTGATTACCGGCACCTAAACCGCATCACAAAAAAAGACGTATATCCTCTCCCCAGGATCGATGATGCATTAGATTGCCTCCACGGCGTCAAATATTTCTCTTCAATTGATCTTCGATCGGGGTACTGGAAAATTGCCGTAGATGAAAAGGACCGTGAAAAGACCGCCTTCGTGACGCCTGATGGCTTATACCACTTTAAAGTCATGCCATTCGGACTCTGTAACGGGCCGGCTACCTTTGAACGAATGATGGACTCCCTTCTTCGCGGCTTTAAGTGGTCTACCTGCCTCTGCTACCTAGACGATGTTGTGGTTTTCTCGCCTACTTTTGCCACGCACCTCGAACGCCTCTCCAGTATTTTGACAGTGTTTTGTAACGCCGGACTCCAGCTGAACTCATCGAAATGCAAATTCGGTCGCCACCAACTTACTTTTCTCGGACACCTGGTTGATGCTTCTGGTGTACGCCCAGATCCAGTCAATATTCAAGCCGTGAAGGAGTTTCCTCTTCTTAGGTCGTCGAAAGATGTGCGCAGCTTTGTCGGCTTGTACTCGTATTTTCGAAGTTTTATCAAAGATTTCGCCGGCATCACTCGCCCCCTCACCGACCTTCTTAAGAACGACACCCCCTTTATCTGGGGCCCTGCTCAAGAAAACTCATTTTCCTCCCTCGTTCATTTGCTAACCTTTCCGCCCATCTTAGCCCATTTTGACCCGTCGTCTCCCATAGAGATTCGCACCGACGC
This sequence comes from Amblyomma americanum, assembly GCA_030143305.2. Lineage (NCBI taxonomy): Eukaryota > Metazoa > Arthropoda > Arachnida > Ixodida > Ixodidae > Amblyomma > Amblyomma americanum. The sequence continues at coordinate 147,972 of JARKHS020009176.1, read as the reverse complement.
CTCCGGATATGGGATCGGTGCCTTGCTAGCCCAACGTCAACAGGGCCAAGATCGCGTCATCGCTTATGCCAGCCGCCTACTTTCCGCCGCAGAGCAAAATTACTCCATTACTGAGCGCGAGTGTCTCGCCCTTGTCTGGGCTGTCGCTAAATTTCGCCCGTACCTGTTCGGCCGCTCATTCACTGTCGTCACTGATCACCACGCTCTCTGTTGGCTGTCTTCACTAAAAGATCCCACCGGTCGCCTTGGTCGCTGGGCTTTGCGCCTTCAAGAGTATTCATACTCTGTCGTGTACAAGCCTGGTCGTCACCACCAGGATGCTGACTGTTTATCCCGATACCGTGTGGAGCCACCTGACCTCGAAGACGCTGAGACCCTACCCTGCCTCTTAGCTATCACTGCTCTCACCGATATCGCCAACGAACAGCGCAACGACTCACCTTTACAACCTATCTTTGATGGCCTCCGCTCTGCAAACCGATCTCTGTCTCTGCAACTTTATGTGCTCCAGAATGGCATTTTGTATCGCCGCAACCTACGCTCCGACGATCCTCCGCTGCTGCTCGTCATACCCCAACATCTACGTTCTTCTGTCCTTGAGGAATTGCACGATCTGCCGACAGCCGGCCACCTTGGCGTGACCCGCACGTATGCTCGAGTGCGGCACCGCTTCTTTTGGCCTGGTCTGTATCGTTCCGTCAAGCGTTACGTTGCCGCTTGCGACCTGTGTCAACGCCGGAAAAGGCCCTTCACTTTGCCTGCCGGTCTTCTACAACCCATCGACGTACCTCCGGAACCTTTTCACCGTGTTGGCCTCGACCTTCTTGGCCCTTTTCCCACGTCCCTCTCCGGTAACAAGTGGATCGCTGTCGCAACTGATTATACGACTCGGTACGCCATCACGCGTGCTTTGCCCACCAGCTGCGCTACCGAAGTCGCCGATTTTCTTCTCCAAGACGTAATTCTTCACCAAGGCGCCCCTCGTCAACTGCTCACCGACCGTGGTCGTTATTTTCTGTCCAGAGTGATTGATGACATCCTTTGTTCGTGTGCCACGCCGCACCAGCTCGCGACAGCTTACCATCCACAAACCAATGGGCTTACGGAAAGGTTCAACCGCACGCTCACCGATATGTTAGCAATGTACGTCTCACCGGACCACCGCGATTGGGACGCAGCCTTGCCTTATGTGACATTTGCGTGCAACTCTTCACGGCATGACACAACAGGCTATTCCCCTTTCTACCTTTTGTTTGGTAGGCACCCCCTATTGCCTTTGGACACACTCATGCCGCCTTCTTCAGTCCCCACCACTGCTCACGCTCAGGACGCCATCGCCCAGGCAACGCTGGCTCGCCAATAGCCCGTAGTCGGCTCCGTGCCTCTCAAGCTTCCCAGAAGTCCGCCTACGACCGCCGGCACCGGGCCGTCGAATATCACCCCGGATCACTCGTCCTTCTCTGGACGCCGTCGCGCAGCGTCGGTCTCTCCGAGAAGCTCCTTTCTCACTACCGTGGCCCTTAACGTGTGGTGCGCCGAGTCACCGACGTGAACTATGAAATTGCTCCCCTTGCGTCCTCGCCATCGTCCTCTGGCCCCTCTACCGACGTCGTCCATGTATGCCGCCTCAAACCTTATCACGACGCTCCTACGCTAACACTAAAGCCGAGACGGCGTTTCATCAGCCGGGGGTCCTGCAGCGGGTAGACGACGACGACGACATTGAGCGAGTGAACGAGTGGACGAGGAAGAAGACGAGAACTCATCTCTGGCTGTGTTCTGAGTGCCGCCCGTAGCTGTTCATTCGTTTTGTAAATAACTGTAAAGATATTCTTTCCCGCAACAATATGGAACAGGATTCTTTTCAAAGGCGATCACAACTTGCACTGTGCGACACATTGCATGCATCCGCACTTAGCTGCAGGACTCACTGCCATAGTTTTCACCTGTAGTCATGCTATGATCAGTCTATGTAAACATTTTTTGTGCTTCAAGTTTCATTGCACACAGCAAGAAAGCTGTTCAAGTCTGTGATTTTTGTGCTGCTCTTTAAACAGGATCCAATTTTACATTCAGTTTCACTAGTGTGTGTAATGACAGGTGTGTTTGATGTGTAGATTAGCCTTTTCTCTAGTGCTGCAGTTCTTCACGTGACAGGAAGTGTAGAAGAAACTTTTCTCCTACCATCTGCAAATTGGCCGGATGTGTGCTTAAACACATGCTTTAACGCTACTGAACAGTTGCTAATTCTTAATGTACTGCATTGCTGTGTGCTCTCCTTATGCAGAATGTGCATGTCGGTGCTTTAGTGCAGTGAAACAGAGGAAGTCACCAAAATGTTTTTCTCCTGCCAGCAGAGCTTTGAACTAGTACTTATCTTTGATTTGTGTTAAACGTTTGTGCTCCATGACGTGATTACTGCTTCACCGAAATTTCTTGACATGCACAAAACATAGGGATGTGTATGCAGTCGTTCATGACATCTTGCTCAGGGCGCAGTCTGATTTTGTAGGCAACTGTTCGTCCGATAGAACGTCCCTAATGTGTCATCTGTGTGTGCTCACTGAGCAAAGCAAGCTTTGTCTCCTGACATTTCTTTGCCTCTGTGCCTGTTTTCTAGTGTTGCTTTTAAATGCTATGTGTAGTGATACAGCAATCCACTAGTTTTCCTCTGAGCAAAAAGTGAGGCAACTCTTTCCTGCTTGCCATCTGCCAATCTTTTATGAATGAAAGACAAGGCAGCTGTCTGCTAGTTCGACCAGTTTCGCTGTGTAAGGACCTGCTTTTACCAACCTTGTTGCTGGCACTTTGCTTCTTGGCTGCTGCTAATGCTGTTAGGCGAATATGACAAACATTCAAGACAATCTGTTCAACCTATGTTTCTTTGGTAAAACTGGGGCATCAATGGACGCATTGCTATTTTTTTATTCAACACAGGGATCTACTGGATATGGCACTTCGTGAAATGGGCATTATCAATGCGCACATATACCGCGTCACACTTCTTTCACACATTGCAACTTGTCTTGTTACCGGAGAAATCTGCCTCTGTGACTCTGATGTGTGCGGGATTTTACCACTTTTGCTGTGTGGCAGCAGCAATCGGCTCATTACTGTCATTGCCTTCACATGTCCTGCAGCAGTCACGAAATTGTGTTTTTTATCAAAAACAAATGTGTTTGTTGTGATACTTTGCAGAAGCGAAGTTTGGTCTACAGCTGACTTGCTCCGAAATTTTGCTTGAGCTTCAAAAGAAGATAGGAAGCAAAGCAATTATTTTTTTAAAACAAGCAAATATTTCAGGCGGCTCAAATTTTGTGCATTATATCTTCCAGTGCACTCAATTTCCACTAACATATTGCAGTTTTCTCTGCCTGTGTATTACAGCTGATTTGTTTAGTCAATAAAATGCACCAGTTTCACTTACATCTATCCTGATCACCAGTTTATCGTCTACTTTACCCAGTACTCAGGCCTTCCCTTGCGATTAACTGTGCCAGTGCCACCAATGTCTAATCGCACCTCTGCGTAAAATTATCTGTGCATGCGTGGCTGTGCTGATGTTCGGCAAAAAAAAGATGCAAATGACTAAATGCATGAGAAAATTGCAATCAACCCTTTAGGGCACTTTGTACACAACTGCGTACATTACGAACTCATTTTTCTCGGGGTTTGCTTCAGTTGTCACTGATTTATTCATTTAAATCCCATTTAGCATCCATCGTCCTCTAAACAGAGTACTTTTTATGGTTGCAGCACATATTTTTCTGGCAGAATACAACAGCTTAGCAACTGCTCCAGTATGTATGTTTGTAAACAATACCTAGATAAAAAATTGGAATGCTTGTTCTGCTTCGCATTTGGCATTTCTGTTTTGGTTTTTAATGTTACGCCAGCTGTCTTCAATTGTAATCAATTGCAGAGTTGTAGTCAAGTCTTCAGGCCACATGGTCTGCTTTTGATCCATGAATTGCAACACACAGTGTTCTTGAAGCTTAAAGGGCCTTGAAAGGCTAAAAGAAGGGTTTTCCACACCTTGCAGAAGTTTACAGCATGATGGGTGCCTTGAATACTCCAATACACAGCTAAAAGTGAACCCTGTGGCGTGAAGTCTTCACGTAGGGGTGTACATGCACCGTATCGTTGCAATTCCTACTGCTGACTTCTCCTTTTAGCTGTGTATTGTATGGTGCTGTGAGGATAATTTATTTCTTGTTGAACAATCTCCTGTGGTTTATTAATTATCATGAATACATCCTATGTGGTGCACACATTAAAAAACCTACCGAAAGCCAGTGGCTACCGTCGCTGGCTAGATTGCTTTTTGTGCATCCTGGAGACTTTTATCTTAATAGTACCCTAACCAGAACACTACCGCTGTCTGTATTCGTGCCTCCCATATGTTTTCCTGTGAGCGACATCGACATTGAATGTCTTGCCTATTTTCTGTCTAATCTTATGCTTTTGTTTTTCCTGCCATGTTCTTGCCTCTATTGCTGCAATATTTGGCCGTATTAAATTCGAAAAAGCAGTTACCAATTTTATGTGTTCCCCCACTCTTCTTTGTATGCCTCCGGGCCTTCAGAGTATGTAAATAAATTAATTTCCTCCTTGTCTGTAGTGCTCTTAAGTTTACTGTCATGTTTTTGTTCTTCAGCTCTTCGGTTCATGGTGCCACTTAGTTGTCTCTTTAAATACTGCGTGCAAGATCAACTGGAATGCTTGGCCCCAAAACACATGTTCGCGCTTTGTGTGGCGTGTATTAGGCAATGAGTGTGCATACATGAACATTAAATTAAGTTTCTTGCATCATAGAAATAAACCTGCCGCGGTGGCTCAGTGGTTATGGTGGTTGGCTGCTGACCCGAAAGACGCAGGTTCAATCCCGGCCGCAGCGGTAGAGGCCCGTGTACTGTGCGATGACAGTTCACGGCAATGAACCCGAGGGGGTCGAAATAATCGATAGCTCTCTACTACAGCATCTCTCATAGCTTGAGTCGCTTTGGGATCATAAACCCCATAAAACAAAGCAAATAAAGCAAGTATCTTGCACATTGCCCACATTGCATGTGTCTTACTGTAATATGGTGTCACCACCGATATTTACTCTCAACCTTTCTATGTTCCTCCCCTGCCCCTTTGTGGAATAACAGGTGAAGGAACTTTTCGTTATCCGACCTCTCCACCTTTTCTGGTATATATCTTTCTCTCTTACTTGGAAGCTTGCTGTACTCTACTTGATCAGGCATCTAAAGGAGCTGCTTGATTTTATGGTAGGTGCATAACTGTTATTATACAACGAAGAAACTTCAAGACGCTGCCTGACTCGTGTTGCTCGTGTGGACAGCAAGGGAGGTGAGGCGGCCTGTAAGTGCTCAAGAAAATAATTTTGCCCCACCTCACAGAATGTTGTGCTTACTTGCATCGCACATATAGTGTAGCTGCTTCTGTGTGGTGGCCGTGAGTGTTGCGCATTCACTTGAACAAGTAGAAAAAATTTATGCCTTTCTATGAAAGGAAAAACAAGCAAAATTGGTGACATCATTTGTAATTTTTATGAACTAATATATGTGCCACTGACATCGCAAAAGTGCATGCGTGCAGGCTTACGAAGCAAAATATGAGTACATCACTTAATTTTGTGAGGGTACACTCTATTCAAATTATGTTGTGTGTGTGTGTGTGTGGGGGGGGGGGGGTTCGCTTTGTTTTATGTTGTCTGTTATTAATGCCAGAAAAAAATCTTTTTTCCCCGGCTTTGCACATTTAAGTTGATAATAATGGATGCGCACTCGGTGCGTTCTCCTTGACTAGATTTACTCCGATATTCCGCGCTTTGCAATTTCGTTTCGTGCGCGGGTGCATGCAAACATGACTAACAACAGAGTCAGCTGCAACGCGTTGCCTAAAATGTGCACATCAGCTTGCCTTGCCAAGCATGCATTTCAGCACTAAACACATCTTGGAGGCCTTCCAAGCGCACACAGATACAACTCCGCTGCACCCCGCTCTCTGTTAAAGCCGATACGTAGCGATTAAAAGCTTTAGCACCCTTGCTGACCTGACGGTAGCTGACGCGGAGCCTAGGAAACAGTGGGTTTCCGCAGAGTTTACAACGCTAAGAAGTATGTGAGCGTTGTCCTCGGGCAGGGACTGCTGGCTTGCGCGGATTTAGGCGCCGCTTCGGGCGCCTTTTCAGCGGTGGCGGCACCACTCTAAATAGCTCTCGTTGCTTCCTTTCTTGTCCCGGACGAGATGACTTTTCCCCCAGAAAGCTGCCTTAGTCTCAGTTCCTGCATTCAACTGTGGCTGCTAAGTGAATGTGCGAAGCTGTCGTCGATCGTTATGAGGAGCAATGCCACAAAGGCACCATGCCGACCAAAGCTTTCACTTTCCGCTCCCATTCGGCACGTACGCCATTACGAATACCCTGGCCCCGTTCCTTTTCTTATCCAGCTTCTCTGCGCAACAGTACGCACGCGTGTGACGCCGCTCGTGGATCGCGGGTACGCCATCAGTTCACCTCGACTGAAAAGTCGTCTAGGCTGCGCCCTCGCTCGCACCGCCGCATCGAACTCGATGAATCCTTTGACAACCGACGTGCGAGTCTTTCGCACTGAGTAGCCTAAGTCTGCCCTTAGCTGCTGCCGGACATCCGACATGGTACACAAGAGGCCGCAACCTATTTCACTCCTTCGCACTGCCCCTCGACGCGTATGCACCGAAGATTGCAACGCAGAGGCTCAGCGCAAGCTCCCGGAGCAGCGTTCTGTTCCGTACTTGGCGCCAATAGTAGCAGACGACGGTATTTAGATCAGTTTTTACTTTTTTTTTCTCTTCACGCAATCAGATTCTGTTGGTACGTAACCTGGCACTACCTTGATGGTTACGTCACGCCTACGTCACAATTAGAACAAAATGGCGAATTGTCGAGAATATGCCCCCTGGTGCCCAGATATACCCCTTAAGTTACGCCCGAAACGGAACTTGCTTCGTTGGGGGAGGGGGGAGGTCAAAATGGGCCTATAATTCGGCTTGCGGTGCGATATGGTACGGCTTCAATTCGTAATTGCATGTTTACTATGTTTAGGAATTATTTAATTGTGGTTTTAATTATATACCACAACCCATAGGGCTTTATTTGCCTATCAAATTCGGTACACAACTGTCCCCGAAGGGGTGTAACTTGTTCTCGGATTTATACATATAGAGGAACGAATGTCATTTTTCCTGTCAGTAACAGCAACAGCAATACGAATGCGTACACAAATAGCAGTCCCCTAATGAGACAGTTTTTCTCCCGTTGTAGGATATTTTGGAAGGAAAGGGAAGGGAGGTTACAACCAATTTTAATGGCCGCCCTTTAGGAGTCGAGGACCCAAAACTATGCTGCCATGTCATCCCCTGACGTCATTCTCGCACAGTTCTACCCCAATCCAACATATTCCTCCCAGGAGTCATCATTGGCACGCGGCAGGTGTTTGTTTCTAAAATGCTATTGTAGATGGCGCTGTGATCTCTGTGTGGTAGCAGACCCCACTAAATCTCGAAACGTGAAGAGTAAGAGCTAACGCTCGCAAAATGCAGGGTGAATTTCGTTGACCTAAATTGCGGTGAGGCGAAAGCCTTTAGCTCTGTGTTGCTGCTTGTGTCGCTGATGTGTGGTGAAGATGTTTTTCAAAGAGTACAGAATTCACTTCACGATGCATTCGCTGACGTTCATTAGTGCGCGCACGCTTGTTTGCTGGAGACACAGGAGAGCGTTTAGGCAGCATCCTCCCATATCGGCATACAGGAGGCGTCTTGCACGAGTGCCTGGGGAGCACTCCTCTCGAACGATGGTGGCGCAACTCAGTGACGTCACACGCATTCGCACTAGACTGCAGTGCAGGTGCATTTTCTGTAGTCGCCTTGCACATGGGCATTGCATTATCGTTTACTGATTCCCCAGTTTAGACATACTACACAAAGCACTAGTATTTCGAATAACTAATTACTAATTTACTAATAGACGAATAACCGAAATGCTATTACCATTAACTGGATACAAATGAACCAATTATCTAAAGAAATAATTACCTTATTAACTATTTACAGTTTAACTGTGAGGAGACGTCTTCTGCGAGGCTGGATGGATGGATGGGTGGATTAATGGATGGAAAAACTACATTTTCGCCAGAACGCATGTGCAGACGATTCCGCTCTAGATGGCAATCAACCCATGGTGGACGGCAACCGAAGTGGCACACTTCACGGCCCTGGTCTTGATGACGGGGTCTGAGCTGGCCGAAACGGCCTCCCACTTGTAGATAGAAGGATCCCGCGTAATATCTTCCGGTGGCGGCGCTATGCTACAGCTATAAAATATAATAATAATAACAATTGGTTTTTGGGGAAAGGAAATGGCGCAGTATCTGTCTCATATATCATTGGAGACCTGAACCGCGCCGTAAGGGAAGAGATAAAGGAGGGAGTGAAAGAAGAAAGGAAGAAGAGGTGCCGCAGTGGAGGGCTCCGGAATAATTTCGACCACCTGGAGATCTTTAACGTGCACTGACATCGCACAGCCCACGGGCGCCTTAGCGTTTTGCCTCCATAAAAACGCAGCCGCCGCTGTAGGGTTCGAACCCGGCAACTCCGGATCAGCATCCAAGCGCCCTAACCACTGAGCCACCGCGGCGGGTCTGTAGGAATGCAACAGCATGTGTTTTCAGGAAAGGAAAGGTTTTTGAGGAGAGGCAGCAGTAACTCTCAGATATCAAAATCTCAGTGGACACCTCATGCAAGCTTAATTGACAGCCATAGTAAAATTAATATTTTGGGGGGGAAAGGAAATGGCGCAGTATCTGTCTCATATAACGGTGGACACTTGAACCGCGCCGTAAGAGAAGGGAGAAAGGAGGGAGTGAAAGAAGATAGGTAGAAAGAGGTGCCGTAGTGAAGCGCTCCGGAATAATTTCGACCACCTGGGGATCTTTAACGTGCACTGACATCACAAAGCACACGGGCGCCGTAGCGTTTTGCCTCAACAAAAACGAAGCCAACGCGGTCGGGTTCGAACCCAGGAACTCGGGACCAGTAGCAGAGCGCCCTAACAACTGGCCAGTGCGGGAGGTTGACAGCTATAGTGTGACACTTTTCTGTGAACATAAAGTCTAAACAAACGCTAAGGCGCTCTTATGCAGTGCGATGTAAGTACACGTTAAAGATCTAAAGGTTGTCAAAATTATTCCGGAGGTCTCCACTACGGCGCCTCATCCATTCTTCTTTATCTCCCTCCTTTATCCCTTCCTTTACGGCGCGGTCAGTGGTCGCTGACATGCGAGACAGATACTGCGCCATTTCTTTTCCTAATAAAACCGAAAAACCAAAGACTAATTCCTCTCTGTACGGGCCTTGCCCAACGTCCGATAGCAGATTAAGTGCATTGGAAAGCCTATACTTGCTTTTAAGGAAGTTCAAAGCTGAAGATCAAATTATATACTCTTGCAGGTACTGAAACATAATAAGTCAGCTGCGTCGCAATATCGGTATTTATGAAATCATTCATTTATGATGTCTAAAGTTGGGCGTCAACCAGGCCAACTTTGTAAACTCTAAAGGAAGTCGCCAGGCCTCGAACATGAACTAATCAATTCTCTAGCATTACACCCACACGAAGGATGCACTTCCGTTATATGTGCGGAATTTAAGCACCTCTTAGCTCAGCCATGCGTTTGTTTGCGTTTATTTTTTTAGCCGCATATCACTGTAATGATCAGTTACTCATTGTGGATGTGAACGGAAATTCGAACAGATATATCTCGAACCATGACGCCTTGCTGAGCCGATTCCACGTTGGTTGAGAGTTTAGAGCTCAATTTTTATGCTGTATCTCGAAGGTTCTTCGCAAGCTTCAAACTGCGCATGGCTCATAAAAACGGTTTTTAAGTGATGTAAGCCTTTCTTGGCTCTTAGGTGTTGCAGACGGAAGATTGTGGACGGAAATTCTCCGCTCGACATGTCAGTCATAAGTTGTATAGTAAATAAAATAAAATGTAAAAGTTGATTAATCAACAACTAATAAGCAGCATGTATGCAACGAAATAAAAGACGCGAAATATGAAAAAATGAAACTATAAAAATCAATTTACAGTAAAAAATCAAAGGTAAAAGCAAAAGCAGAACATTAAAGTTAACTTAATAAAGGCCGCAACCGTCTGTAAGACGTTAAAGTAACGAGCGTTAGCTGCTTGCTTTGCTAGATGAAGAAAGTGAAGAAGAACGCGCCCGGTGCCCAGATACACCCCTTCAAAACACGCCCCAAACGGAACTTGCTTCGTTGGAGGGGGGGGGGGGGGGGTCAAGGTGGGCCTAGGATTCTTCTTGCGGCTCGATATGGTAAGGCTTCAACTAGTGATTGCATGTACACTACTTTAGCTATTATTTAATTGTGGTTTTCGTTCTGTATACCACAACCCGTGGCATTTTATTTGCATATCAAAATCGGTACACAACTTTCCCCGAATGGGTGTCACTTGTTCTCGGGTTTATGCATATAGAGGAACGAATGTCATTATTCCTGTCAATAACAGCAACAGCAACAGCGAATGTGTACACTTATAGCGGTCCCCTAACGGAACAGTTTTAATCCCGTTGTAGTATATATTTTGGAGGGAAAAAGGGTGGAGGGCACAACCAATTTTATTGGTCTCCCTCTAGGAGTCGAGGAACCAAAACTATGCTGCCATGTTGTCCCCTGACGTCATTCTCGCATAGTTCAACCCCTATCCAATATATTCCACCGAGACGTCATCATTGGCACGCGGCAGGTGGTTGTTTCTAAAACGGTATTGTAGACGGCGCGTACAAGTCTCCATTCAACATGTGCTGTTTTCTAGTTGCTGCCTCAGATGGCGCTGTGATCTCAGTGTACTAGCAGATCCCACAAAATTTCAAAACTTGACGGGTAAGCGCTAACGCTCTTAAATTGCAGGAGTAATTTTGTTGATCCAAAGTGCGTTGAGACGAAGGCTTTTAGCTTGGTTTTGCTGCTTGTGTTCGTGATGTGGGGTGAAGATGTTTATTAAAGACTACACAATTCGCTTCACGACACATTCTCTGACGTTCATTAGTGCGCGCACGCTCGGTTGCTGGAGACACAGGAGAGCGTTTAGGCAGCATCCTCCCAGATCGGCATTAGGAAGGCGTCTTGCACGAGTGCCTTGGGGGCACTCCTCTCGAACAATGGTGGCGCAACTCAATGACGTCACACGCATGCGCAGTAGGGTGCAGTGCAAGTGCATTGTCTGCAGGCGCTTGCACATGCGCATTGCATTATCGCTTACTGAGTTCCCAGTTACGACATACTACACAAACCACTAGTATTACAAATAACTAATTACTAATATGCTAATAAACCAATCTCACAAATGATATTACCTTTAACTATTTACAAATGAAACAATTATCGAAACAAATGATTGCCTAATTAACTATTTACACTTTGACTGTGAGGAGATGTCTGCTACGTGGCTGGATAGATGTATGGGTGGATGGATGGATGGAAAAACTATTTTCGCCAGAACTCACGTGCAGACAATTCCGCTCTAGATGGTTATCAACCCATGGCTGATGGCAACCTGGGTGGCACACTCCACGGCCCTGGTCTGACTGACCGGGTCTGAGCAGACGAACACAGCCTCGCACTGGTCACGCATAATATCCGCAGGTGGCGGCGCTATGCTACAGCTCCATTATATGTCGTCAGAGGTTGCTTACATAGAGGAATGCGAAAGCATGTATTTTCAGGAATGGAAAGGGTTTTGAGGAGAGGAAGCAGTAGCTCTCAGATCTCGAAATCTCTGTGGACATATCAAGCACGCTTGTTGACACTTATAGTGTGACACTTATTTTCTATGAACACGGAGTCGAAAAGCTAAGGTGCCCTTGTGCTGACCAATGTCAGTGCACTTTAAACATCTCCAGGTTATTGAAAATATTCCGAAGTCCTGCGCAATGGCACCTCTTTCTTGCTTTCTTCTTTCACCCCCTCCTTTATTCATTCCCATACGGCGCGGTTCAGGGGTCCGCTGTTACGCGAGATAGATACTGCGCCATTTCTTTTCCTAACAAAAACCGAAAAACCAAAGAATAATTACTCTCTGTACGGGCATTCCCCAACGTCAGCTAGCAGCTTAAGAGCAATAGTAAGCCTCTACTTGCTTTTAAGGAAGTTCAAAGTTGAAAATCAAAATTATATACTCTTACAAATAAGAGACGTAATAAACCAGCTCCGTGGCAATATCGGTATTTATGAAATCATTCATTTATGATGTCAGAAGTTGGCCGTCAACCAAACCAACTTTGCAAACTCTAGAGAAAGTCATATGGGCTCGAACATGAACCAATCAATTTAGTAGCATTACACCCACGTGAAGTATGCACTTCCCTTATATGTGCGGAATTTAAGCACCTGTTAGCTCAGCCACGCTTCTAAGTTTTTTTTTCCTGCATATCACTGTAATGTTTATTTATTCCTGCTGAATGTGAAACAAAATTCGAACAGATATATATCGAAGGATGACACCTTGATGAGCCGATTCGATGTTCGTTGAGACATTAGTGCTTAATTTGTATGCAGTATCTCGAAAGTTCTTGGCCAGCTTTAAACTGCGCATGGTTTTTAAGGCGTAAGCCTCTCTTGGCTCTTGCGTGTTGCAGACGGAAATTTGTGGACTTAACTTCTCTGCTCGACCTGTCAGCCGTAAGTTGCATGCTAAAAAATTAAAATGTAAAATTTGATTAAGGAACAGTTAATAAGCAACACGTATGCAATGAAAAAAATGACCAGAAATCTGGGAAAATAAAACAAAATAAATAAAGAGAAATAAATAAAAACAATAAGTATATAAAAAGAAATATACAATACAAATGAGAGATCAAATAAAAAACAGAATATAAAGAAAAATAAAAAAGGCGTCCACCATCTCAATGACGTTAAAGTCACGAGCGTTAGCTGTTTGCTTTACTAGACGAAGAAAGTGAAAAGAACACCCGCGGTGTCCAGATACACCCCTTCGAGATGCGCCCCAAACGGAACTGGCACCGTTTGGGGCGTTCCTTCTCCTTTTCTCACTCCCGATCAGCTTCCTCCTTACGTGCGTTTTCCTCCTGGTCGGCTTTCTTTTTGCGTTCCTTTTCCTCAGGGTCCGCTTTCTCTTTAGCCAGTTGTACCAAGTTCCACGCCATCTACAAGCTGATCATTATCCTCGGCATGCTTATTAATGGCTCTGCATAATTCAAGCTATGTTATTTTACTCGGCACTTAAAGCGACAGTTCCCCACATCCAAGATTGTCCGACTTTGGCAATTTCATTAGGTCCATGACTACGGTCTTTTCTACTTTGGCTATGCTGCCTGAAAAAAAGTGGTGAGATTAACCCCTCGCAATTGACAAAAACTCGATTCCCACAGGTTCAAGATTATTCCCTCAAAATCTGACGCCTGGCGAATCCCATAGCAAAAGCCAAAATGCTCACCCGATGAGAAAGCACAATGTCGCACGGTCCATTAAAGCTGCTGCCAACGCGCCGGGCCGAGATAAGGTTGCCGTCAAACATTTGGCGAACCTTCCCGATTCAGCGTACCAGTGCCTTCTAGAATACATCAATGCGGTCTGGACGGGGTAAACTCCCCTCCCCATTGACTGGAAGACGGCCCTTGTCACCTTCATCCCGAAGGCCCGGAAACCGATCGACACGGACAACCTCCGCCCCATCTCTCTCACCTCGTGTGCAGGCAAATTGATGGAGACGATGGTGCGGGATCGGCTTTTCGAATACCTCGAACAACACAACACCTTCGCGGACACCATGTTCGGATTTCGCCCACACAGATCCGCAGAGTATGGCCTGCTTAAAATCGACCACGAAATCTTGAGCCGCATCACACACCCCTCCCCCCCCACCATGCCAAAACGAGAAAATTGACCTCGCGCTCGACCTGAAAGGAGCGTTTAACAAAGTAACTCACGAGGTCATACTCACACACTTGAGTCAAACTCACTGCGGCACCAATACCTTCATTCACTTGGCATCAGGGGACCGCCAACAACGCACCTCTTGACGCACCTTTTCTTGTTGCCACAGATAAAGGCCCCGGAATCTAGCTGATCTGCATCTGTGCACGGCTCCACGCGGCTGCGCACGGAATCGTGATATCAGCCTTCGCTGACGTCACGGCACTGCAACACCACCAGGGGCTCGGCCTACATAGGAGACGTTCTCACGGACACGGCCACTTGGCAGCAGAGGACAGCGAAGAACGCAGCTCTTGACGCACCTTTTCTTGTTGCCACAGATAAAGCCCCCGTAATCTAGCTGATCTGCATCTGTGCACGGCTCCACGTGGCTGCGCACGGAATCGTGATATCAGCCTTCGCTGACGTCACGGCACTGCAACACCACCAGGGGCTCGGCCTACATAGGAGACGTTCTCACGGACACGGCCACTTGGCAGCAGAGGACAGCGAAGAAAGCAGCTCTTGTCGCACCTTTTCTTGTTGCCACAGATAAAGCCCCCGTAATCTAGCTGATCTGCATCTGTGCACGGCTCCACGTGGCTGCGCACGGAATCGTGATATCAGCCTTCGCTGACGTCACGGCACTGCAACACCACCAGGGGCTCGGCCTACATAGGAGACGTTCTCACGGACAAGGCCACTTGGCAGCAGAGGACAGCGAAGAACGCAGCTCTTGACGCACCTTTTCTTGTTGCCACAGATAAAGCCCCCGTAATCTAGCTGATCTGCATCTGTGCACGGCTCCACGTGGCTGCGCACGGAATCGTGATATCAGCCTTCGCTGACGTCACGGCACTGCAACACCACCAGGGGCTCGGCCTACATAGGAGACGTTCTCACGGACACGGCCACTTGGCAGCAGAGGACAGCGAAGAAAGCAGCTCTTGTCGCACCTTTTCTTGTTGCCACAGATAAAGCCCCCGTAATCTAGCTGATCTGCATCTGTGCACGGCTCCACGTGGCTGCGCACGGAATCGTGATATCAGCCTTCGCTGACGTCACGGCACTGCAACACTACCAGGGGCTCGGCCTACATAGGAGACGTTCTCACGGACAAGGCCACTTGGCAGCAGAGGACAGCGAAGAAAGCAGCTCTTGTCGCACCTTTTCTTGTTGCCACAGATAAAGCCCCCGTAATCTAGCTGATCTGCATCTGTGCACGGCTCCACGTGGCTGCGCACGGAATCGTGATATCAGCCTTCGCTGACGTCACGGCACTGCAACACCACCAGGGGCTCGGCCTACATAGGAGACGTTCTCACGGACAAGGCCACTTGGCAGCAGAGGACAGCGAAGAACGCAGCTCTTGACGCACCTTTTCTTGTTGCCACAGATAAAGCCCCCGTAATCTAGCTGATCTGCATCTGTGCACGGCTCCACGTGGCTGCGCACGGAATCGTGATATCAGCCTTCGCTGACGTCACGGCACTGCAACACCACCAGGGGCTCGGCCTACATAGGAGACGTTCTCACGGACACGGCCACTTGGCAGCAGAGGACAGCGAAGAACGCAGCTCTTGACGCACCTTTTCTTGTTGCCACAGATAAAGCCCCCGTAATCTAGCTGATCTGCATCTGTGCACGGCTCCACGTGGCTGCGCACGGAATCGTGATATCAGCCTTCGCTGACATCACGGCACTGCAACACCACCAGGGGCTCGGCCTACATAGGAGACGTTCTCACGGACACGGCCACTTGGCAGCAGAGGACAGCGAAGAACGCAGCTCTTGACGCACCTTTTCTTGTTGCCACAGATAAAGCCCCCGTAATCTAGCTGATCTGCATCTGTGCACGGCTCCACGTGGCTGCGCACGGAATCGTGATATCAGCCTTCGCTGACGTCACGGCACTGCAACACCACCAGGGGCTCGGCCTACATAGGAGACGTTCTCACGGACAAGGCCACTTGGCAGCAGAGGACAGCGAAGAAAGCAGCTCTTGTCGCACCTTTTCTTGTTGCCACAGATAAAGCCCCCGTAATCTAGCTGATCTGCATCTGTGCACGGCTCCACGTGGCTGCGCACGGAATCGTGATATCAGCCTTCGCTGACGTCACGGCACTGCAACACCACCAGGGGCTCGGCCTACATAGGAGACGTTCTCACGGACACGGCCACTTGGCAGCAGAGGACAGCGAAGAAAGCAGCTCTTGTCGCACCTTTTCTTGTTGCCACAGATAAAGCCCCCGTAATCTAGCTGATCTGCATCTGTGCACGGCTCCACGTGGCTGCGCACGGAATCGTGATATCAGCCTTCGCTGACGTCACGGCACTGCAACACCACCAGGGGCTCGGCCTACATAGGAGACGTTCTCACGGACAAGGCCACTTGGCAGCAGAGGACAGCGAAGAACGCAGCTCTTGACGCACCTTTTCTTGTTGCCACAGATAAAGCCCCCGTAATCTAGCTGATCTGCATCTGTGCACGGCTCCACGTGGCTGCGCACGGAATCGTGATATCAGCCTTCGCTGACTTCACGGCACTGCAACACCACCAGGGGCTCGGCCTACATAGGAGACGTTCTCACGGACACGGCCACTTGGCAGCAGAGGACAGCGAAGAACGCAGCTCTTGACGCACCTTTTCTTGTTGCCACAGATAAAGCCCCCGTAATCTAGCTGATCTGCATCTGTGCACGGCTCCACGTGGCTGCGCACGGAATCGTGATATCAGCCTTCGCTGACATCACGGCACTGCAACACCACCAGGGGCTCGGCCTACATAGGAGACGTTCTCACGGACACGGCCACTTGGCAGCAGAGGACAGCGAAGAACGCAGCTCTTGACGCACCTTTTCTTGTTGCCACAGATAAAGCCCCCGTAATCTAGCTGATCTGCATCTGTGCACGGCTCCACGTGGCTGCGCACGGAATCGTGATATCAGCCTTCGCTGACGTCACTGCACTGCAACACCACCAGGGGCTCGGCCTACATAGGAGACGTTCTCAAGGACACGGCCACTTGGCAGCAGAGGACAGCGAAGAACGCAGCTCTTGACGCACCTTTTCTTGTTGCCACAGATAAAGCCCCCGTAATCTAGCTGATCTGCATCTGTGCACGGCTCCACGTGGCTGCGCACGGAATCGTGATATCAGCCTTCGCTGACGTCACGGCACTGCAACACCACCAGGGGCTCGGCCTACATAGGAGACGTTCTCACGGACACGGCCACTTGGCAGCAGAGGACAGCGAAGAACGCAGCTCTTGACGCACCTTTTCTTGTTGCCACAGATAAAGCCCCCGTAATCTAGCTGATCTGCATCTGTGCACGGCTCCACGTGGCTGCGCACGGAATCGTGATATCAGCCTTCGCTGACGTCACGGCACTGCAACACCACCAGGGGCTCGGCCTACATAGGAGACGTTCTCACGGACAAGGCCACTTGGCAGCAGAGGACAGCGAAGAACGCAGCGGTTGATGCACCTTTTCTTGTTGCCACAGATAAAGGCCCCGTAATCTAGCTGATCTGCATCTGTGCACGGCTCCACGTGGCTGCGCCCGGAATCGTGATATCAGCCTTCGCTGACGTCACGGCACTGCAACACCACCAGGGGTCGGCCTACATAGCAGACGTTCTCACGGACAAGGCCCCTTGGCAGCAGAGGACAGCGAAGAAAGCAGCTCTTGTCGCACCTTTTCTTGTTGCCAAAGATAAAGGCCCCGTAATCTAGCTGATCTGTATCTGTGCACGGCTCCACGTGGCTGCGCACGGAATCGTGATATCAGCCTTCGCTGACATCACGGGCACTGAAACACCACCAGGGGCTCGGCCTACATAGGGGACGTTCTCACGGACAAGGCCACTTGGCAGCAGAGGACAGCGAAGAACGCAGCTCTTGACGCACCTTTTCTTGTTGCCACAGAAAAAGGCCCCGTAATCTAGCTGATCTGCATCTGTGCACGGCTCCACGTGGCTGCGCCCGGAATCGTGATATCAGCCTTCGCTGACATCACGGCACTGCCACACCACCAGGGGCTCGGCTTACAAATACGGGACGTTGTCACGGACAAGGCCACTTGGCAGCAGGGGATAGCTAAGAACGCACCTCTTGACGCACCTTTTCTTGTCGCCACAGGTTGAAAACTGTTTTTATTTGTTAATTTTTTTCTTCTTGTCGAACTGCTGTTCTGCTGCTGTCAATATTGAGTGGTCTGTGTGTTTATGCGTGAGAGCTTGATAACATGAATATCGAGCTACGCGATTTCCAAGAGCAGCTAGGAAAGAAATGAAAGAATTCAAGACAGATTGAGCAGAAGCTGGAAACGGAGCTGAAAGAAGTGAAAGAGAGCCTTGAATTTTTAAACGAACAGTATGAGAAGTCGAAAAACCAAAATGAGCTGCTAGAGAACGAAAATAAAGCATTGAAGAAAACGATGCTTTGAAAAATGAGTACGGAAATGCAAAGAAACAACTTGATGACCATGAGGCCAGAGTCCTCACATGTGAACAGTACTCTCGGAACCGCAACTAAGAAATTAAAGGGATTACGGAAGAAAAAGATGAGAATATTGTCACAATACTAAGTCACATTGGCACTGCTTTGAATGAGCCCATGACTGCAAATGACATTGAAGTCTGCCACACGGTTAAAACTCGAAATTGCGCAATTCAAGCACCGATCAAAACGTGACTCAGTGCTCCAGATGGCAAGAAATGTTAGGCTTTCCACTACTGACTTTGGGTGGTCAGATGAAAACCCTGTATTTGTGAATGAACATCTTTGCCCGACGCTGAAGAAGCTGATGTTTAAAGCTGTCGAAAAAAAGAAAGCCTGTGGTTGGAAATTCGTGCGGGCAATGAACGGAAAGGTTTTCTTCCGCCAAGAACAGGCGGCAACAGTAATTCAAATAAGAAATGAGCAAGATGTTGAAAAGATAGCGTGACCGCATCAATATGCAGCCCAGATCTTTTCCGTCATCAGGAATGGCGATGGAACCTCAGGAAGTAAATCACATTGCTGTCTCTGAAAACATAAATGGAATTAAGTGCTTTCACCTGAATATGAGATCAGTGCGCAATAAACAAGATTTACTTAATATTCTACTAGAAAATTTAACTGCGATTTTGAGCTAATAATGCTCACAGAAACTTGGCTTCATTCAGAGTATGGTAATATCACTGATGACAGGTACAATACATTCTGCCTGAATCGAACTCGGAAAGGTGGTGGCGGTCTGTTGTTACACGTAAAGAAATGTATAGAGTGTGGTGTGCTTGATCAGTTTTCTATTGTTTTGCGTTGATGTAGAGTGCCTTACTGCCATAAGGCAAAGGTATCTTATAGCTGTCATGTATCGTCATCATAATGAAGTAGTTGACTCTTTTCTTAGTCACCTTGAAGACATCCTTAACTATGCAAGCAATAACAACCTCAACTTGTTTTTGGGTTGTGATTTCAATATTGACCTGATGACTAAATGCAACACTCAGCAGTGCTGAGAAACTATACTCCTATCACACTCCTTTCATAATGTGATCAAAGACGCTACACGCATAACAACGTCGTGTTTTTTTTTGGATGTGTTTGTCACAAACATACATGAACACGAAGTTTGTTGGTGGCGTTATCACGTCCGGCATAAGTGACCACTTGCCCATTTTCTTACTCACTAAAAAAACGCTAAGGAAAACACAAGTATGGAGCCGATATTATTAAAGCATTTCAAGAGATTAATGAACAAACTTTGAACAAATTTCGCACAAACCTTTGTGCGGTAAACTGGGAACCAGTGTATAGCTCCCCGACCGCCGGTGGTGCTTATGAAGTATTTTTGAGATTGTTCATTGATGCATATCAAGTACATTTCCAATGAAAACATGCAAAAAAAGAAGAAATGTTCGAAAACCTTGGATCAATAACGATTGTTTGCAACTAATAAGAAAAAATAAAGGCTATTTACTAGGTTCTTGAACACTCGCAATCTGAAAGACTTGGAAATTTTTAAAAAGCATAGCAACAAAACAAATGCTAGACTGCGGAAGGCAAAACAGGATTATTTATGTAACTACATTTATTTGGTAGTGCACAAAATCTGAACAAATATGGAAAAAAATGAATGTACTGCTAAATAGAGTTCCTGTGAAGGAATATATTAATGAAATCGTATTGAACAACAAAGTCATTAAGGGAGCTACGCTAGCCGAGGAATTTAATATATTTTTTGTTAACTTGGTCACCAGCACACATTCCTTGGAGGCAATAAATGGAATGATTAGGAATTCACAAATTGTTTACATTCACCCCACAAGCGAGACTGAGGTCTGTGCCGTGTACCATTCACTAAAAAACAGCTTTGCTTTTGATATTGATAATATCCAAATGAGAGCAGTAAAATATGCACTAGACCTCATTTTGTCGCCGCTCACATACTTATACAATATCTCCCTCTCAACAGGAACTTTCCCCAGGAAGATGCAAATCGCTAAGGTAGTAGCTATATTTTAAAAAGGGGACAAATATACTTTCTCAAACTATCGGCCAATTTACACCTTGCCAGTTTGATCGAAAGGCCAAAAAAACTCATTCACAAACGAAGTACCAAGTTTGCAAATAAACATAATTTAATTAATCCCACAGTTTGGCTTTAGAAAAGGAATGTCCACAGAATATGCTCTTTTGTCTCAAAAATAAATAATCTTGAAAGCAATCGAAGAAAATATGTAATTGCAGGTGTCTATACAGACTTCTCGAAGGCATTCGATAACATAAACCATGTTACTTTGTTAAAAAAAACTGGAAGTATATGGAATACGTGGAACACCTCTCGAACTCCTAAGGTCTTACCTCGAAAACAGAATGCAGTGCGTCTCCAGGCAGGAAATTTTATCCACTTGAAAACCAAGAAAAGCAGGTGTCCCCCAAGGATGCGTATTGGCCCCCTATTATTTAACTTGTACATAAATGATATTACGGGCATTAGTTGCAACGCAGAATACGTAACATATGCAGATGACAAGGCAATATTTTTTCGCAGTCTTTTCTAGCACTTCCTTCAATCCGAAATAAACAATACTCTTGAGAAACTGGCCACCTGGAGCGCAATAAATTCTTTACAGATTAATGTTAATAAAACAAAACCAATTATTTTCACTACCAGACAAGCAGCCAGCGCTCCAAAGATGACGTTCACCTCAGGCGACGCAGATATAGAAATCGTAGATTCTGTCAAATGTCTTGGGGTTCATTTTCACATAAATATCTCCCGGAACACGCCGTTGACCACGTGACCACACAGATGGCAAAGGCTGCTGGGGTCATAACTGAATATAAATCGTACTTACCGATGGCCGTTAAATTATGCATTTACAATTCACTTTTCTTTTCACTTGTTAACTACTGTCTCTCAGTGTGGGGTAAAACAACAATTGGTAGTTTAAATCGCATACATGTCCTACAGAAAAAAGCGATCCGCGGCATAGCAAATGTTCATTATCGTGAACACACGCCCGAACTTTTCATTAAATTTGACATTCTTTCCATCGATCACATGTACTCATTCTACCTTTCAAAGCGATATAAGCATGACTCGCATGAAATTTTCTGTACCTTTGATAACTTGACCCCTCAAACAGGACACTACAATACACGCACCAATCTAATTTCGAAAAATCCTTACTCACGTTTAACACTATCTGAACAAATCCTCCGTCACGTCCTGCCGACCCTACTAAACGGCCTTCATTGTCAAGGAATTAACATAAGCACCATTAACAACAATATGGTTAAGTCCTCCTTTGTAACGCGAGAGGGAGCGTGTATGAAATATTTTCGTGTATTTTGGAAATTCTCTTTCCATTGTAAAATTGGGGAGCTACGATGGCTGCCTTGTATCTATTAACCTTTATTTGTGACTCGAGAATGAGTGCATATTATTTTGTATTGCATATTATACGTATTGACTGCAACAATTTCCAATGTTTAAAGATGTATATTTCTAAATCTTCCATTGTATATGCCTTGTAAATAGGGTGCCCGAAGCTCGTCAAGTGGAAACTTTCACTTCTTCGAGCCCTCCTCGTCCTCCGTTAACCTTTTTTTGAGGAAGAAATAAAATATTTATTGATTGATTAATAAACAATTTCTCACGGACAGACAGTCCTACATCAGAATACAGGACCAAGAGCATGGACCTTTTCTTCTTGGCACGAGGGGAGCTCCGCAAGGCGCGGTGCTCTCCTTTCTGCTAATCAACATAGTCATAATGCGCCTACCTGCCCTGCTGGGTGCGGTCGAAGGGGTCCAGCACGCGCTATACGCCGACATTACCCTCTGGACTAAGCATGGACGCCTAGGGGACATAGAGACCAGCCTTCAAATGGCCGCCAGCATAGTGGACCGCTGTGTCCTAGACTGTGGTCTGCAATGCTTCCCGCGTAAATCGGAATTCGTGAATCTGCGCCCCTCGCGCACATGCTCAACACAAGTCAATCTCTACTTCCAAAGCGGTTCCATTCACGAATCCAAGGAAGTCAGAGTCCTCGGACTCTTCATGCACAACCAGCGACGCTGCGACACAACACTCCTCAAGCGCTATCAAGTGAGGGACCAAGTGGGCCGCATTGTCCGCCCGGTTTCGAAGAAGCGCGGTGGGTTATATACGATGCAAAGGCGACTTGCGGCTGGCGAACGCATTCGTGACCAGTCGAGTCTTGTATTCGACCTTCTACCGCCACCTGCGGCGACGAAAGCCCGCCTGATCATTTGGTTGATTGAAGCCTAAGGTTTACCTGATTTTGTTAGCGATTGCCTTAGTGAATACCTTGAAGGCAACGGAGATTAAGCTGAGCACTCTGCAATTTTTTTAAATCCTTGACCTCTACTTTTGAATTATGATAATGTTAGCGTTCTGCCAAGCGTCTTGTACGCTCGAGGTGATAAAGCATTGCGTATACAAGGTGGTTTGTTTTTACTTGTCCAGTCTTCCATCCGACCTTATAAAGATAAAAATTTCGCTTATCACTTCAGCTCTTCTTCAAAAGACCGCTGAGTGCAGCAGGTTCAAGGGAAGGTCCATCGAAAGCACAGGATCAAAAATTGTGCGTTCGTAAGTCAGTAAAAAAGCTTTCGTTCATTTCCTCATCAAGGTGTAAATGGCTGTAAAATTTATTCCCAGAGACGTCCTTTAAAATCTCCCTGTGGGCGTGACAAACGTTCTCTGAGCACCCTGTGCCAATTCCACGAAGCAAGGGGTAAATATTCCAATTGAGCCCAGTAAAATCATCTCTCAGCGGGCATACATTATATATGTCCTTTTGAAGCAAAAATGTGAATTCCCAACAAGGAATGCGCTAGAGTACTTACGATTTTGTGCCCACCTGGGCATCTTTTGGATGGGTACGGGTTTAGTGTGAGTCCATCATGGAGAACAGACAGCCGGACGCGAGTGTCCGCGTGAGTCAGAAGCATGCTCAAATTTTTATTGCAAATTGAAGTGTACGTTATTCGTTTTGTTTCTTTTTGGCGCTGGGGCCTAGGCACCATATTGGGCTAGAACTTATTGCAACAGGCCGCCAACGCACACCGATAGCTTGTGAAGTGGTGGACGCCATTCTCTCGGAACAACTTGGTGTTGCAGCGAACGCGTAGGGTTAACTTGGCAGATGTATCTTCGGGCGACTTTTTGCTATAGCTGTTGTTCTTGTCGGTCTGTTGGCACCAGAAAATGAGACAAAGAGGAGACATGAGGCTCCTCTTCGGAGCTACCTTTCGCATTTTGGAGGACAAGGTTGTATCCTGTCATGCAGAGTGCGCAGTCGATTTCATTTGTTTCATTAATCTCGCAACCCTTGATTAGAGAATTGCGCGGGCCCAAACGCTCTAATGCAGTTAAAAATGAGCTTTTCATTACTATGTTCATAAAACGAACGCATCATCATTTTCCGAATTGGAAATGCTGACTTTGTTCATATGCTGGATGAATAGGTCTGGATTTCGCGTGGGCCGGCATTCTACCAAATTTTAATATCCGCAAGGTCTCCATTGGTTTTCCTTCGTGTTTTGACAATTTTAGTAGCGTAGCATATAGAGTAAAGCTCCCTTGGCCGGAGGTCATTGTCGACTTTCCTGCCAGCCGCCTTGAGGCCGTGATTAATGGTTAAATGGTCAGTCCCCCGAACTCGTTTGACACAGCTCTCCTCTATGGCTACGGGAGGCAAGGCCAGTCAGTACCTCCTAAGAACCGCACTTCAGCGTGGGCAACGCTATGTGTGCAGGCGGATTTTGGGGACCTCCCGCTGGATAATGAGATGCTCTCCGTGATAATGCTGCTTACAGGGTTACACGTGCTTCCGACTGTACCAGCTCTGCTTTAGTCGTCGCCGTAAACTCTCATGTGCAGTTCGTCGACGGTATGCAAGAAAGAAGACGTCCACGACGCGGTTTGAGCACCCGTTAGCACACATTTAAGAAGAAAAAGACGTGGGAAAGCTGTTTTCGCAAGTCTCTATGCAGTCAACTATTATGCGCCGTGTGCTCGTGCCTAACTACGTAATATTACTTCGAAGAAAAACGTGAGCTCAGATGTGTCGTGCCTAATAATAAAAGGTTTTGAAGGAAAGGAAATGGCGCAGTATCTGTATCACTTATCGTTGAATTCCTGAATCGCGCCGTAAGGGAAGGGATAAAGGTCGGAGTGAAAGAATAAATGAAGAAAGAGGTGACTTGCTGGTGGGTTCCGGTATAATTTCGTCCACCAGGGGATCTTTAACGTGCGCTGACATCGCACAGCACACGGGCGCCTTTAGCGTTTTGCCTCCATAAAAACGCAGCCGCCGCTGTCCGGTTCGAATCCGGGAACACCGGATCAGTAGCCGAGCGCCCTAACCACTGAGCCACCATGGCGGGCCTGTTGTGCCTTCAGAACAGCATTATTCGTGGGGGCCCCGATTATAACTAAACAACAGTAACACCTACAATCCAACTGCATTGGAGCACTGATGTTTCTAATGTTCTCTCGGCGCCTTCGCGAGGCTTTCCTTTTAAGACATAAATTAAAGTACAATCCTAGCAGCATAAAAAACTAGAAATGATACTCTTCAATTAGGTAAAATCTTTTATATGCGCTCCTGCTGTATAAAATTGGCACACTGAAAAAATATTTTAACACCTAGAGATCAGAAGCCACGCAGGCCTGGTGGTGGTGGAAACATTTATTGCCAAATACAGAGGTGGGCAAACCCCCTAACATGGCACGAGGCAACCCTTAGGGGCTCTCCCTACAGGGCAAAGGAGAACCCTTGTAAGGCTATCCGCTTCAGGGCGTCGGTAATTGTCCGGCGCTGGTCAGCGGCAGCGGAGCTGGCCAGGAGTCTCCCAGTATGACTCCGCCGTGGTGGATGATGGAGGGTGTGGGAAGGCAGGACATGTGAAGAGGACATGAAGGAAGTCTCCCGGTTTCCCGCAGAGATTACAAGAAGAAAGGAATTGGTCGGGGTAGCGGGCATGAAAGAGAATAGGGTAGGGAGCAGTTCGGGTCTGGAGTTGGCGCCAGTGGTTGGCCTGGGTTAAGGTTAGGGAGGGAGCCGGCGGTGCGTAAAAACGCCGGGTATCTCGGTAGTTGGCAAGAATAAGCAGAGGCTCCCGGGATGGCGGAGGAGGTCCAACTCTGGCCCGGAAAGCGACACCTCGGGCGAGAGAGTGGACCTTCTCGTTACCCGGGAGGCCTGCGTGTGCGGGGATCCAGATAAGTATTACGGGGTGGGTGGGGTGACACAAGCGTAGAAGCGAGCCGCGGTGCGTGATATCAGGCCTTTGGCGAAATTGGATAGGGCGGATTTTGAGTCGCAGATAATTTTGGTGGCAGAGGTGGAGGCAAGAGCGAGTGCAATAGCCGCTTCCTCTGAAATTTCTGATGAGTCTGTGGTGACGGATCCTGATGCGATTAGTCGGGCCTGAGAATTAGCGACGGCGAGAACCATGCGGGAGCCCGACGAGTACGCTGCCGCGTCCACGTAGGCTACCTCGAGACTGTTGCCGTAGAGCTTGTGCAGGGCTTTGGCGCGGCCTGTCCTGCGTTCTCCGTCGTGCTTGGGGTGCATGTTCTTAGTGATTGGAAGGATGATGAGATGGGAGCGTAGGTCTGGAGGTAGGGAAACCTCCTCGGTAGGGCCGGATTAAGAAAAATGGGGGCGTGGAATAATGCGCATGCAAGCCCCCTTTCTCTATACTTACCCCCCCCTCCCTGTCGCCTGCTGCGCTACTGGAAATATGCCATGTTTCATTTTAATTCCACCAAATTAAAAAGAACGAAGTGCGATCAACGAGGCGAGGAATGAAACTCGCCTTGTACTGCGGTTTAAGGCCCTTTGGCTCTTGTTTTTGTGTTTTTGTTGCAAAATGCCGGTGCCTTGTCTTACCGTTCATCATTGACTTGCACTGCGTTGTTGTTTTTTATTAGCAGTCATCCTTGTGCGCTGTTAGAGCCTCTTCTTTTCGCCTTTAAATATCTTATCCCGCGTATCAATTCCAGCATTAGCGGCATCATGCGTTCCCTTCCATTTCCTGTATAAATATTCCCTTCCATTTCCTGTATAAATATCCCCTTTCCGCAATAAAAATTCAGCTGAAGTCAGCGCTGTGGTGTCTTGTCTCGCTTCGTCCCCGTCTTTATTCGCGCTGTATCGCATTATGGAAAATTACCAACTAGCCCGATCTGCCACTCTTGCAACAGTGTATTGCGGTCATTACGGATAGCGCGAAAGATACGAAACAACAACAGAACGAAGCAAGGAAGACACAACGCGCTCAAGAGACGCCAGAGGAATGCGCCGCTGGACTCGAGAAGGGTCGTAACGAAGATGTGGCTAGAAGAAGTTTCCACGTCCCCCGGAGTGACTCTTCAACTGCGGAAGAGACCGGTTACAGCTGTCGAAAGCGTCGGAATGAGACACTGCGTAGACGACCTGCCGAGGAAACGAAACATTCGCAATTCAACTAGGGTTAACCTGAGCTAAACCACAGCCAAATTTTTTGAACATTAAACACTAAGCCGCCCATGTACTGTGCTGTGTCAGTGCACGTTAAAGATCCCCGGGTGGTCTAAATTATTCCGGAATCCTCCACTACGGTACCTCTTTCTTCCTTTCTTCTTTCACTCCCTCTTTTATTACTTCCCTTACAGCGCGGTTCAGGTGTCTAACGATATATGAGACAGATACGGCGCTATTTCCTCTCCCCCAAAACCAACTATTATTAATTTTTGTGCTCTTTTTCAATCAGAAAAGCTGTGCGTGGTGAAACGCTGAGGTTGCTTGAAATCAAAAACAATTTGCACATGAAACAGTAAACGGAATCTTCGGACTCCTATTACATTAACCAGTGTCACTCGTGTTCCTCCCCAATTACAGGCTTTCGCACGAAAATATGAGGTGACATAAAGCGTTTCTGAGTTTTGTATTGCTTTTCGGAAGACGGGAAAGTTTCTGCCCAATTTCCAAAATACAATGGCCCTTTCTCAAGGCATACACTCGGAAAGCTGTCTGTAATAACGTCCGGCCATTTAGCAGGATCACTTCGGAGAATTTCGCGACGTACCTCTTGATGCGGGGGTGTCTGTAATTCTTTGTTGCCGCAAAGAGAAGCCGTCTCATTCTTCCTCTCGAGGCACACTTTGTGGGTGGGAAATGGTTATTTGAAGCCAAACTAACAGGAAACAAGTGAGTCGGTACTCTGAATGTTGTTTCCTGGCGCTCGTCAGTAGAAGGAGGCTCATCGGGGAGGTTCGGCACCTGTTGATCACCAGTAGTAGAAATCGGGCGTGGCGGACCGTTAACCTGGAGCTTTGTTGCAGGGGTCCGGCCTAGTAGCGTAGACGTTGCTGGCTCAGGAACAGGACAGGGCTCGGTTAGCGTCGGTTGCTCAGAAATGTGGACGACCAAGGCTGCAACGTTTTCACAGGATCCAGACAACGAAGATGAGTCAAACCTTGCTTCTTGCCAGGAAACCGTGGTGATGGAGTTGGCAAGCCCTCCACAGAAGCACAATCGGTACTATTGGGAGTTTGACACGGACTCTCGTTAGAGCGATCATACTGCTCCGCGGAAGCTGCATTCAGTAGGTACTTCGTTAATTTTGGTAGCTTCTTTTCACGCTCTTCTCTTTCTAACTTCGCCTTTCGTTTAGACGCACCACTTTGATGCTGACAACCGAGCATTTTCGCATGCATGGATGCCAATTGTTCACCGCACCAGGCAGTTCGTCACTCCGACGCGACTGCAGGTGTCCAACGGTGGCCGTCCCGATGACTGGCGCACGCTGCCTAGATGGTCGCTGGCTGGCCGAGAGTGGTGCGTCCCCCGGGAGCTCCTCAGCGGGCGGGCTTATGCAAGCTTGACCGGAGGCTCGGGGCTGAATTGCAGCACGCGATCAACTTCCTTTCGTAGACGCGCGCCGCGTCTGTCGGTTACTGGCGCCAAAACCGGCGTTCAGATACGCATAGAGGTCCTTGTACCAATTCCCTCCTTCTCCGTACAAACTCACTCCGTCTCCCGTTCCGGTCTCGTCTTCCTATTGGCTACTCGTCTACTCGTTCTCGTTTTCTCGCTACATACATGTCGCTCGAAGATCCGTTGCCTATGGTTCCATATACTAAGCAGGTTAGAATAAATGGGCCCTCTTCTCCTACTGTCCGAGGTGAGGCCCTAGGCTGCCGCCCCCTTATCCCCCTCCCACCCTTAAACCAGCGCTGCTACTGGCAGATACCTGCCAAATGTGTCTCTTTCCACACCGAGGACTATTCAGAACTTCGCAGCAGTTGCTGTTGCGTTCATGCATCAGTAGAGAGGCCCATCATTTTACCTTGCGCGCATTCCCTATCCGAGTTCTTGCTGTCCCCACATTGCTTACCGCATGTTCAGCTTGGGTAGAGCGCAGTATCTGAGGGTGTTGAGTATCCGGTTAGTATAACCCAAAATAACAAAGAAAAATGACTCAGATTATGTGAAATTGTATATGGGAAATCCAACGATCTCTACTAGGTGGCTGGATGCCGCATTCCCGCTTTCCGAAGTGGCCCAAGTGATGTCATCGGAGGTTCGGGGGCATGTCCCGGAAGTTCTGTCTCTGCTGTGTATTTCAATGCAAAAAGTCGCGTTTTTCCCCCTTCCGTTCTCAGTTTTTCGCGTTGTTTTCGTGTACCGTCTACCTTGATATCAAAGGAATAGGCAAGCTCAACGCGTGAAATGTGTGCATTGCTTGGGGAACCCTGTAATTTTTGAGAAACCGAAGAAAACAGGCATGCAGGTCTCACAATGCCGCGGCAAAGTGGTACGTGCATTAAACACTATTTTCTGATCTGGTTCTTGTCTTACGAGTGTAATTAGAAGAAGTAGTGGAATGACGATCAGTCTGGGCCATTTTAAAAACAAAATTTTGTGTAGCAAAGAAAAGGCAATGGCGCGGAAATCCTGACACTCGAACTGCCGCTGTCTCAGTTTCGGGTTGGTGAAGGACGATGTCTCTTCTCATCGACGGCAGCTGATGTTTATCGCTTTAGGGTGTCATTTACTTTCCGGACGTGCTTTTAATCTAACTCAATAGCACAGCCATGTTTCATCTACACAGCGCGAGAGAAACGACTGACGAGAAAGAAGAATGCTGCAGCGCATGTGACAAGCGCTGTTAGAAGTCAACTGCACCAAGCATCACAAATAACAGCCCATTCAGGCATAATTTGCGACAGACGAAACTTCTTGATACGCTCCGTCGAAAAAGCAGTACCATATACCTTTTGGACGCGCTAATGTAAACCAGCAGAACACCGACGGCAACTCACCGGTTTGATTCCTCGCCCTCGCTCCGGTTCGGTCTAAGCATAATTCGGTAAAATGGTCACTGCAAAGTCGGCTGCCTAATGAGGTTTTCCACCTATTCTTTCTTAACTTTATCCCTCATTGATGGTATAACTTGGGCTTAGAGAGCGACAACGTGCATCACAACAAAGAGGAGAGTTGCCGACGCAAGCGCAACGGTACGACACAGAGCTAAGTACACGAGGCTCCGTACGTACTGTAAGGTTTCTGGCGACAGCCGGTGGTCTGATTCAGCTGCGTATTCGGCCAGGACACCTGCAGCCGGGGTCCCTGCACGGCGATAGGCATCTTGTTTCCCACGGCCGGTCCTCACGTGGTTTATTGGATTCGAGACGGAGGATTCCCCTGCGGTTTGTAAACCTTGTTCCCGGAAGATCTACCGTGCGGCACGGAGGCAGTTAGCGACCGCCAGAACCGAGCAGGGGTGACTCACCCCTTCAACTATGCCTGCTCGCCGGCGCCTCGCCCATTCGGACTTCCCGGAAGACGTGTCCGGCTGGAGCGTGAGAACTGTCGTTCGGACGCGAAGACAACCCTCTCTCTGGTGGGGGAGATTGTCCAGCGGCACCCTCTTTCTCCAGCGAGGCATGTGACGGGGGCGTGTCCCTATGTGTGTGTACGACAACGCAAGTTAGGCCACGCCCAACCTGGCGAAGACTTCCTCGAACCTGGGGAATCCTAGGGACCGGACCCTTTTTGAACCGGACAACGAGTGCCGTGAAAGAGGAATCCTCGATCATCCTCAGATCTTCTCAGATCCTCCGACCTTCCCCCATCACCCTCCAATGGGTTCCAAAATCTTGTAAATAATGTAAAATAAACCCCCTGTACAGTTTCCTTCATAACGAAGTCCGACAACGTCATTCGGAGAAGGGACCTGCGGCGCTGAAAGAGTCAGCTCACTCAAGGACCCCTCGTCCCCAACAACTGGTTGGCAGCAGCTGGGATGGACCGTGCGACATCGTGCTTTCTCAACCAGTAAGCGTTTCGGCATTTTGCTAAGGATTCGCCAGGCTTCAGATTGTGAGAGAATAATCTAGAATCACTGGGAAGTGAATGTCAATTGAGAAAGTGTAATCTCACGACATTTTGAAGATGGCATTGCCAAAGCGGAGAAGGCATTGTCATGGACCTTATGAAATTGTCAAAGTCGGACTTGCTGTTGTTATGCGAGGAACTGTCAATAGAAGTAGAGGGAAAAATTACAAATCTTGAAATATGTAAGACAATTGAAAAGCACGTAGATGACGATCAGCTGGTAGATACGTGAAATTTGGTACACGAAGAAAAAAGAAAAAGGGAAGCGGAATAGGATAAAGAGAAAGAACGGAAAAAGTGGGAAGCTGAAAAA
Organism: Amblyomma americanum; assembly: GCA_030143305.2. NCBI lineage: Eukaryota > Metazoa > Arthropoda > Arachnida > Ixodida > Ixodidae > Amblyomma > Amblyomma americanum. The sequence continues at coordinate 116,749 of JARKHS020009176.1, read as the reverse complement.
GAAGAAAGAAATCTAAAGCGATTGCAGCTTGAAAGCGAAAATCGAAAAAAAGGCGACAGTTCGAGAGCCGGGTCTCCTGAAAAAGCAAGCGATGTACAATCTATAGAATGAACAGATTCATGCAGCCCTATGAAAGTGGAAGGGACATGGAATTGTACCTGGGAAACTTTGAGAGAACTTGTGAAAGGGAGAACTTTGCTCGCAGTACATGGCCGCAACGGCTTCTGACACTCCTGCCATGTGAAGTAGCTGAAGTCATAGCGAGACTTAGCACACAAGACGCAGCTGACTACGAAAAAGTCAAAGCCAGCCTGCTAAAAAGGTACCGGCTGTCAGCCGAAGCTTTTTGACAGCGCTTCAGGAACGCAATGAAAAACGATAGCGAGGGCTATCCGGATTTCGCGTATGGTCTAAAGACGAATCTGCTAGAGTGGCTAAAAGGAGCAGATGTTTATGAAAGCCGAGACAAAATCATTGAGTGTTTTTGCCTTGAGCAATTTTACCGAAGCATTCCTCAAGTGGTGAAACTGTGGGTTCAAGACGGAAAAAGTCGACACAGTTGAAAGGGCCGCTGAGCTAGCAGAGGAGTACGTTTCGCGCAGAAGGTTGAGCACTGAAGAGGGTGCGTCACACGCTCGAAACGCGATGCGAGATAAAGGGCCTAGCAGAAAGACGCGAAGTGCTAGAAGTTCGGAGCAATCAGAGGCAACGAAGGTAGCGCCAGAAAAGCGTGAACAGGCGAAGAGACAGGGAGCAGACAAAGCCGCGAAAAAAGAGTTTGAGGCTAGTAGGCCATTTCGTTGCTACAACTGCAATGGTGTCGGGCACTTTGCAGCCAAGTGTACAAAGCAACGTTTAGTGTTCTCGTGCGTCGAGGATAACGCCGAAAATCTAGAGCTCCTTAAGCCATACCTGCACGAGCTGCACGTTAACGGGAAACCGTGCAGGGTGCTTCGTGATAGCGCCGAGACGATGGACGTTGTCCACCCGTCTTACGTGTCAGTGGACGATTTTACGGGAGAAGTCTCGTGGATAAAACAGGCAGTAGAATAACACAGTGTATGCCTTCCCATAGCTAGAGTGATAATTTGTGGACCGTTTGGAGAGCTAATCACTGAGGCCGCAGTTTCGAAGGCCGTGCCACTTCAATATCCTTACCTCTTCTCGAATCGATCAGACAAATTGCTACGCGAGAGAGGCCAGAAACTCGGAAGCGGGGTGATACAAGCTTTGACAAGATCGAAAACTCGTCAGCTCGCATCTCAACTAAATCAGATTCCCGAACCTCAGGTAGCCAGAGACGCACCAGCCAGCATATCGTTGCAATCAAATGAGGAGGGAAGTGAACCAACGAGGAATGAAAGCCAGACAGCTGACCGAGCAAATGAGCGACGAGGGACTTCAACCACTAAGTCGGTAGAGGAATCAGAAAGCGCTGAAGGATCCGTTTTATCTCCAACATCGCGTAGTTTTGATCGCCTTCTGCAGGTGAACAGGGAGTCCCTAACAAAAGAACAGAAGCAGGATCCCACTTTGGAAAGACTGCACCTTACAGCTAAAGAGGGCATCGCGAGACGCAACATAACGATGCATGAGAAGGGAGGCTTACTATACCGACACTACCAGGACAGAAAAGGCAAAACATTTGATCAGCTGGTCGTGCCCGAAAAATACAGAGCGGACAGTCTGAGTCTCTGCCACGGAAATGGCTGGGCAGGACATCTGGGAATCAATAAAACAAAGGAGCGCCTATTAATGGAATATTATCGGCCGGGTTGTTTCAAAGATGCAGAACGCTACGTAAAATCATGCGATGCGTGCCAGCGCGTGGGCAAGCCGGGAGAGACATGGAAGGCTCCGATGAAAATTGTTCCATTGATCTCGGAACCTTTCCGCCGGCTTGTAATAGACACATTAGGCCCTTTGCCTAATACGAAATCAGGCTATAAGTACTTGCTTACTATGCTATGTTACGCCACAAAATTTCCCGAAGCAATTCCGTTGAAGGACTTGAGCTCCACAGAAATAGTTGATGCCCTTTGGTTAGTGTTCGCGAGAATAGGATTTCCGGCCGAAATCCAAGCCGATCAAGCGACGGTCTTTACAAGCGCCTTGACGATCACATTCCTAGAAAGATGCGGAATAAAACTGTTGCACAGCTCGGTGTATCATCCGCAGTCGAACAGTGTAGAGAAATGGCATTCGGTGCTGAAGCGGGTGCTACGCGCTCTTTGTTATGAGCATAAAGCAGACTGGGAGGATTGTCTGCCGGCCACACTTTTCGCTTTACGAACAGTCCCCCACGAAGCTACGGGGTTTACGCCAGCAGAACTCGTGTACGGAAGAGCCCTCCGCTCTCCCCTCCGAATGCTGAGAGAAATGTGGGAAGGGACATGAGAGAATCAGACAGTGGTTGAGTACGTGCTTAAGCTACTGGACCGCCTTAACAACACGAGGGAATTAGTAAATCGAAATATGAAAGCTGCCCAGGAGGCCGCCAAGGTCTATTATGACAGAAACGCTCGACTTGGAGGTTTCACCGCGGGCGATCGCGTGATGATCCTCCGGCCATCGAGAAAAAACAAGCTGGAAGTTCACTGGGATGGTCCAGTAGAAGTGTTGCAAAAACTTTCGGAGACGAATTACGCGCTAAGGGTTCCAAGCAGGGGAAAGCAGGTGAGAATCTATCATTGCAATCTGATGAAGCCGTTAGTGGAACGCAGCGGGATCGTCAATCTGACTCTAAATGAACCAGAAGAGCTGGACAGCGAGAGTCAGGGTTGGAAGGGAGGTGCGGACGCTAGTGACAACGTGGAAAACATTCTGGCTCACTCCGTGAATGCAGATTTCCTAGTCGGGACACAGGTCGACACGCTAAAGCAGTTGTTCAGCGAATTCGCTGACCTATTTAGCAGTCGCCCGGGAAAGACACACCTCCTGACACACGAAATCGAGCTCACCTCTGATGAGCCGGTACGGTCGAAACCCTACAGGGTATCACCGCGGCAAAAAGAAATAATGGACGCGGAAATTCAGCGCATGTTGGAGTTAGGGGTTGTAGAGCCAGCGGAAAGTGACTATACCTCACCGCTAATTCTTGTTGAGGCCCCAGGGAAAGATCCTCGTCCCTGCGTAGATTATAGAAAGCTTAATGCAATTACCAGGGATCAGCTATACCCGATTCCCAACATAGAGGAAAGGATAGAAAGGGTGAGCGGCGCGAAATTCATTTCCACCCTCGATCTCGTACGGGGATATTGGCAAGTTCCCCTCTCAGAAAGCGCGAGCAGGTATGCCGCTTTCATCTCCCCAGCGGGCACCTTTCGGCCCTTAATGCTTAGTTTTGGGCTGAAGAATGCCCCCTACAGCTTCTCGAAACTCATGGACATCGTACTGAAGGACATGCAGTGCTTTGCACTCCCTTATTTAGACGATGTGGCAATTTTTTCGGAAACCTGGCAAGAGGATCTAGAACACCTAAAGACCGTGTTTTCCAGTTTACGACAGGCTGGACTGACACTGAAGGCAGAAAAGTGTAGATTTGGTTGCGCACAGGTGACGTACTTGGGCCACGTTGTAGGCCAGAGAACTAGGAGCCCATCCGAGTTAAAGATTGCCCCGATCGCAGCATTTCCGCAACCACGGACGAAAACGGCCATTCGCTCATTTTTTGGGGATTAGTTGGGTACTACCAGCGATATATTCCTAACTACTCAAAGCGGGCTAGTCCCTTAACTGACGCCTTGCGAAAGGGGGCACCTACTAACTTAAGTTGGGATAACTAAAAAGAAAACGCCTTCAAAAGCCTGAAGGAAGCACTCGTGTCCCGACCCTTGCTCAGGACCCCTGACTATGGGAAAGAGTTCATAGTCCAGTGTGATGCCAGTGATAGAGGGCTGGGTGCTGTCTTAAGCCAAGTTGGCTACGACCATGAAGAACACCCAGTTCTGTACATCAGCCGCGAAGTGACCAGTAGAGAGGAAGCGTACAGCGCTTCCGAAAAAGAGTGCGCGTGTTTAGTTTGGGCAGCGCAGAAGTTGTCGTGTTACCTGTACGGAGCAAAGTTTGTATTTGAGTCTGACCATTGTCCTTTAACGTGGCTGCGACAGATGTCCCCCAAAAATGGTCGCTTGCTCAGATGGAGTCTGGCTCTCCAACAGTACAATTTCTCGGTGCGTTATAAGAAGGGGAACCTGCACGGAAATGCTGATGGCTTGAGCGGACTGATGTAAGCGGGAGAACTAAGAGGAATCTCCTCCTGTGTGAGTTTTTTTTTTTTACTTTGTTCCGAGTAATCCGGCTGTGGCAGTTTCAAAAGGGGATGTTTCGCGCTCAGTCGGCACAACATTAACCCAAATTTGAACACAATTTTTTTAAAGTGTATTGTTGTCAATGGAAGAAGCCTGGTGATTCTTTGGCGAAGTCCGAGCGCTTGCGGGTGGGGCAGTGCTTTGCTGTTTGGAACGTCCCACCTGCGCTTTCCTTTGTTGGTGGTGCTTTGGGTTCTGCCTTGGGGGCGATGATATTGCAATCCAGGGGACCAACATGGACGCCATCTCATCTCTTCCTGCCCAGCGGTCGTCAACGCTGGACATTCGAGATTTAAGGCCGCGGAGGAGCTGTAAGGTTTCTGGCGACAGCCGGTGGTCTGATTCAGCTGCGTATTCGGCCAGGACACCTGCAGCCGGGGTCCCTGCGCGGCGATAGGCATCTTGTTTCCCACGGCCGGTCCTCACGTGGTTTATTGGATTCGAGACGGAGGATTCCCCTGCCGTTTGTAAACCTTGTTCCCGGAAGATCTACCGTGCGGCACGGAGGCAGTTAGCGACCGCCAGAACCGAGCAGGGCTGACTCACCCCTTCAACTATGCCTGCTCACCGGCGCCTCGCCCATTCGGACTTCCCGGAAGACGTGTCCGGCTGGAGCGTGAGGACTGTCGTTCGGACGCGAAGACAACGCTCTCTCTGGTGGGGGCGATTGTCCAGCGGCACCCTCTTTCTCCGGCGAGGCATGTGACGGGGGCGTGTCCCTATGTGTGTGTGAGTGCGTGTACGACAACGCAAGTTAGGCCACGCCCAACCTGGCGAATACTTCCTCGAACCTGTGGAATCCTAGGGACCGGACCCTTTTTAAACCGGACGACGAGTGCCGTGAAAGAGGAATCCTCGATCATCCTCAGATCTTCTCAGATCCTCCGACCTTCCCCCATCACCCTCCAATGGGTTCCAAAATCTTGTAAATAATGTAAAATAAACCCCCTGTACAGTTTCCTTCATAACCAAGTCCGACAACGTCATTCGGAGAAGGGACCTGCGGCGCTGAAAGAGTCAGCTCACTCAAGGACCCCTCGTCTCTAACAGTACTGTGTGTAGCGACGTTTTGTCGTCTGCCAATGTCGCCCCATAGGAATGCAATAGACCCTTATTTTTTAAACGTTTTTCCCGAGGACTTTGCTGCTCTCGTTATGCAGTTGATGGCGCAACAGGTAGGCATTGTCATGAAAAAAGGCGAGAACGTCGAAAAGACAAGGTGCTAAGTGGAAAAAGAAAACTAAAACATAAAAACCGTGCTGAGGTCTGATTTCATGCACTGCCAAAGGCTGACTTCCGGGACATGCTGCCCAACTTCGGGTGGCTTCACTTTCGGGCGCCTAATGCGGCATCCAGCCCCCTAGTGGAGGTCAGTGGGGAAGTCCTACGGAATGACGACAAAACTTACTATGGCCTTGACTTCAGATACGGACACTCCACACCAGCGCTATCATTAGTCAGTTCTCGCCTACGATTCAAAAGAACTTGTCTACAATATTTCTATAGTATAGTCCTTTTTATAAGTTACTTTAATTTGTGCTCTCGGACATGCACATAATTTTGAGTTTTCTAGTGGTTTCATATTTGGTCATAATCTAAGTATAGCCGAGACATCCGGGATGCAATCTGCAACCGTTAGCTCGACCTGAATATAACAGTTCAACGCTCATTAAAGCACCATCTTGGGCAAAAGTGAGAGCAGCCTCACTTGGCCTGCAAAACCATGCCTTTCTCGATGGGACTGCCACTTGGCAAAGCGCTCATGTTGTCGACACTGGCGCACTTGTCTCGACAGCCACAGGAAAAGATAGGAAAGGATGAAAGGGTTGCTACCACGACGCAACAGGAACGCTTGCCCAGAAAGTTTGTTGAGGACACCAAGGAACACGTGCCAACAGCATGCGTCAAAACAGCGCACAAAAAACAGCACAGCGACAAAACAGCACAGAGAAAAACAGCACTCGTCAAACAATTACGCCGGACAAAACAGCACAGCGAAAAACAGCACGATGACAGAAGAACACAGGGAAAAAACAGCACGACGACAGAACAGCGCATTGGAGTCCGGTAGAGAGCTGCCGGAGGGGTGAACAGTCATAGCCTTAAACGAATGTACGTCAGTCACAACACATACGGCTGCGACGTTTGGAGAAAGCAAGTGTTCTTTGCGCTGGTTCATTAAGAACAGAGCTGGCTCATTCAATGAGGAACTGTTTTGCTTGAACGGTGCATATGGAAGAATTAGTGGTTGTGTAGTTCTTGCTTGCTTGGCTTCAATGATCTAATTTCTTCTTTATTATATAAGCAGAATCTGGGCAACTGAGAGAAAAAATGGCCCGGGCATCTGCTTTGCGGTCAAATGTCCCGGATAGTTTATCTTTTCTTTTCTCCTAGCTATGCTTCTTGTTAGCTTTTCTTGCTGTGTTTACTGCAGCAAAACATAGTATATTACCAATTCGATAATCTTAGTATTAACGAGAAAGCATTAGGTGTATATATCGCGTCAGCAAAGACTGCTGCGCATGATTTTGTCATGCCATGTAGACAAATGCGAAAGATTTTGTTTGTGTTAGATAGTGCGTGTGAGATCTTCCTGTGTAAAAAAAATTGTTTGATTGATGAATTGTAATCACTTAACTAATTGAAGGAGAAATTACACTTTGACGTCCCAATAGCACCATGTTTCGTGTCAGCAAAACTTTCTCCACAGGTTCCGTCGTTCTGCAAAGATAAATGTGCAAAAATTTGATTGTGTTAGATTGTGCGTGATGAGATCTTTCTATGGGAAAACTTTGGTTGATGAATTTTAATTAATTAATTAAACGCCAAAATTACACGTGGACGTCACAATAACCATAGACGTCGACATAGCATCTGGATGTCAACGCAGACACGGACATCGAAATAACACCTAGACTTCAAATATAAAATAAAAACAAATCAAGTACAAAAGATAAAAATGAGAAATAAGCAAGAACATTTACTGGCGTCGTGGGAAAAAGCCGCGTTCTAGAAAGTTCCATGCTTTCGCATTCCTTCGCGTAAGCAGACTTAAGTGCCCTGGTAATTTTTTTTTTTGCTGGACCCTGTCATTCTTGAAGCCAGATCGGGCAATAAACATCCTGTTTAACGAAATTCCCTGCATTTTTTCTACAACACTGTTGCAGTAGAATCATACCTGTGTTTAACTTCGTTAGGTTAGGTGTGCGTTTGTTAGGAGTTTCTTGTGGTCACTGAGCAAAAAGGTCAAATTTGTCGGAAATAGATATTTTAATAAAACTGGCTTCTAAGCGAAAAAGTAACTGCTGAAATGTCACGCTATTTTATTTTTGTGATTATTCTCTTCGAATTTAAAAAAAGTACTTCAATAATAATTACACCCAACAAATGAACGATGATGTATAAGTTTACAGGTCAGCTGTGTAGCCCATTTCTCAAGGTACATTAACCGCCGGTCAGCCTAAGACAACCACTGTGCAGCGCCCGAGTTAAACACCAAACAACATGAGAATGTTGGCTTGAGCAATCCTGCCATCGTTAAAACTAAGCATCGCATACTGGATATTTTCAGTGTATGAATGCCATACAGCTCACTCCCAACAATACTGATAGATATTCAAATTGCCGACAGCGAAAGTTTTGAAGAAGAAACTTTGGTACACCGAGAGCCCTACGTTGGGCATATTTTACAGAATTCAGCACCATGACCGTCAACCCGCAGAATTGATGCTTGGAACCGAGCAGTCCCTAACTCCAAAGGTCGCTGCCACATGTGTTGTGATTTCCCGTTCGTTTGTAGCCATGATTGTTCACGCCTTCAGCAGCGCTGCACCGTATTCCGATTTGCTGTTTTGTCGTCTTGCTGCTTTTTTCCTGCTCTCTTCTTCCATCGTGCTGTTTTTTCTCTGTACTGTTTTGTCTCCATGCCGTTTTGTTCGGCGTGTTGTTCTGACTTTTGTTTTTTTTTCCTGTCATGTTTTGTCGCTGTGCCAATTTTTTGCTTTGTTTTAACGCGTGCTGAAAGACAAGCCGGGCAATGTCGTTACCAATATTAGTAACATATTTATTGTAGCCGAGGTGTTTTACACGTAACTATAAAGTAGCGAAGGAATCAGGACGATCAGGAATCAGGAAAATTTCTACATTTCTCTGGCAACGGAACAGAAGATAAAGAACGCTTAAGAAGTAATGCACACATACCCAACAACTCTGAAGAAAAGGAATTTGAGAACGCCAAACAGTAAACCGACTCGATTTTTTTCATATGTTGTAAGAATTCACTATAACAATCATTATATTCGCAGATCCCCCGTCGGCATGCTTGCAATTCTTCTCTCGTAACGTTTTTCCTATGGTAAAAAGTGTTCCCATTGCTTTGATATGGCAGTCTTAACTGCTGGGTACGAGCGATGGATAAACTTTAGAAGAAAGACTTTGCTACACATCGCAAGAATGAACCATTACCTTCAATATTTCCGCAACTGTATCTTAAAATTTCCCAGTATTCAAAATTCTTGTCCAAGAATACTTGTCCAAGAAGACATTTGAGGATTGAAGCTTATACTTATCCAACTGCATATATATGAAGGTCGGTGGCGATTGTGCAAAAAAAAATTGAAGGGGGCCCCGCCTTAAAGGTAGAACGTGATAGCGTTAATGAATTAATGGACGTTTTCACGGAAATGGTCATTACCTGGGAGTCCTCATACAACAGCAGGCACAGTAGTCTAGCGGTTACGCTATGTGACACTGCCCTGTGATGACAAGTTCGGCCACCGGTGTGGATTATACGACCAAAGTCGCTTTTTCGAGGTACCTCTCGCGATGAATCATTGATTGAACTCCCACCCGCCAAGGTGGTCGGCTTGGTTTGCTCACAATAAGTTGGGCAGTTTGAGATGACGCCAGTGTCATTTGACTATGGCAGCCTATCGTGGTTTCTTCTCAGGGAATTTTTCGTCACAACGCCGACGACGTGACGGTGCCGAATTTTCTGCAGAACCACAGTAACAATGGCAAAACCCACACCATGGGTATGTTACATTGCGTCGGAGGCAACCAAAATATCGGGAACCTTAACACTCTCGCTTTCAAAGCAGCCGCCCGTATACGCAATGATTCATCATCATCTCGAAGCTACCGGAGCCTTGGAAGGGCGCTAACGTTATCCTAACCCACAAGGCAGGTGACGCTAAGGACTTGAGAAATTACAGGCTGATCTGTTTTCTCTCAGCTTACTGCCTGTCGCTAACAAAATTGGACAGCGTTACATCTGAATGAAGCGAAGAAGCAAGCAGCAGAAGCAATCAAAGAAACAAGCATTCGTAAAGGGTTCTCGACTTTAGACTGTATTCACACAATCAAGAAGATGATAGAAAATTTGACGACACATTTACGCTCTTCCTTAGTGGTAGGAGGTGATAGCTCAATGGCTTTATTCCCGCATTTACATATAATTCCCTAATTTGCATTCATGGATCGTTTGGAGTCCTCCTGGCGCAGTGTTGCAGCGGTTAAGCGAGAAACCACTGGCCTGCGATAGCAGGTGCTCCCAGGGGTGGTCCTAGGTTCATCTTCCCGAGGCAACAATCATTAATTTAATTGCCACCTTCCTCGGTGGGCAATTTGCTCACAATCCGGTGGGCAGGTTTTGAGGACGCAGGAAAGTCACGTAACCTAGTTGGCCCATCTGCATTGTCGGTTTGTTTCTGGCAACCACCTGCCAGAGACGTGCCCGTCATATTTCGCTCACAACGCCGATGCGTCAACACCGACACGGGATTTTATGGCAGAGGAAGCCTTTAAAGATATCGTGTTAGAACGCGAGGAATATAACAAAGTCTATTAAAGCCTTTTGCAAATTCTGACAACGCATTTGACTCAGTCAGGACCTCAGCAGCTATTCAGGCATTGCTGAACTATAGTATGAAAAAAAGATGTGCAAAAATTTCAGCAGATATCCTTAGCGGCTACACAGGCACCGTGATCTTACATAAAGAAAGTAAGAAAATCCTAATCAAGGAGGATGTTAGGCGGGGAAGCACGGTGTCTTCAGTGCTCTTTACCTCTTGTTCACTTGAGGTATTCAAATGCCTGCGCTGACCACCGCTGGGGATAAATGTCGACAGTAATGTGCGATATTATGGACGATGTTGCGCTGCTAAGTAACCCTAAGAGTGAACTGCAAAGCTTGGGGAATGACCCCCACAGGTAAATCATGAAGGAGCGTTTCGAAATTAACATCCAGAAAACTGAAGTATTCTGAAGTGTAGGTAGCTGCAATATGGGTAGCAATGAGCTGGAAATGGTGAAAAAAGACTTCTACTCTTCACAGCTAGTGACCACAGATCCAGACCAGGAGTGTATTATAAGTAAGTTAGGTATAGTTCATTTGGCAGGTACTCTCAGATCATGATTGACAGTTTGCCGTTATCTGTCAAGGGAAAACTATAAAACAGCTGCATCTTACCGGTACTTACCTATAGACAAAACGTGTAGGCTAGCGAAAAGGGTTCAGCTTATATAGAGGACACCGCTGCGGCCGAAAGAAACGAAAATTACAAGTGTATAGCAAATGGACTGGGAGAGAGTTGAGTGGATAAAGAAACAAAAGCGAGTTAATGACAACCAAGAAGAAAACAAAAAGAAATGGGCATGGCTAGGGCATGTATTGCGAGGGAAAGAAAACCGATCGTCACTGAGGGTAACAGAGGGGCTTCCAAAAGAAGGAAAGCGTAGCTGGGTGCGAAGAAGAGTTAGGCGGATGGTCGACACTAGGAAGTTAGCGGGAAAAAAGCCGCCGCAGCTGGCGCTGAACCGGTTTAATTGGAGATATGTGGGAGAGGTATTTCACTAAGTGGGCGAAGTTAGAGTGATGTTAATAAAAAAGCGACTTGTTTTTACCTGCAAATTATAGTGACCAACTCTGACAATTTTGTCAGGTGAAACCGTGAATTTTTGAGTAAATATTTTTTTTTTGGATGCCGTTTATGCGGAAAGCGGAGCATAATATAGTTAAACTATGTACAATCACGGGCCACGAAATTTGCCCACACGATTCTCTAGAACACAAAGGCACATTGCCTGAGCCGTATGCGGATTTTCGTATGCTGGATCTAAATGTAGACAATAAGGGAGGCTTCGTACTATTCGTGCATAACGCAATATCTTTTTTAAATACTTCTTACACATAGTAATTGAGGCCCTGTGCAGGCTGCGTGCCCTTTTTAAATTCTTTAGTAAGTCGTAGTGTGAACCTATGACTGTTTACTTCATCTGGGAGTTTGCAAGTTGGCTTTCCGAATCCTGTAAATTCTGTTTAACACTTGTTTGAACTTTCGCAATGAAGAGCTTTCTGCCTCCATCGCCTTACTCCATATTCTTTGAGGCGTCGTAAACCCACGAACATCCTTGGAAATTTTTAGTTATGTAAATTTTCCAATGAAGTGGCCTGGAGTCTTTCCTGTCATAAAGCTTTGCAGTGCACTGCATATTCACAAGCCTCACATAGGCATCAGCTACCATATTGCTGTATATGCGTCTGGAAGAAAAAATCTATTCCTGGCCAGTGACACGCGCCCCCGTGACTGTCGTAGCAGATAATCTATCTAACAATGTTGGTTTTGTTTGAAAGTTGATGTTGTAGGCTTTCTTTATGCGGATATCTGGAGAAGCTAACCTGGAAGTCCGCTTCATAGGCCTCTCGAGGTAAGGCTTTGGAGATTACCCGGAACGCTTTTGCACTAAACTGTAGCCCGGCCGAAAACGTGAAAAGCGCTCTTAGCTGTATTTTAGCTGCTTCTTCAGCGAGTGTGAAAGAGACACGACATGTCCAAAAGCATAGCAGTATGTGGGAACTCTGGCATTTACATGCCAGCCGCAACGTTTGCATTTTGATGGAGAAGAAAATCTAGAGGCCCGTGTACTGTGCGATGCGAGTGCACATTAAAGAACCACGGGTGGTCGAAAATTCCGTTGCCCTTCACTACGGCGTCCCTCATAACCTGTGTTGATTTGGGACATTAAACCCACATAAACCAGCAAACAGAACCCCACAACAGCTCTTTATAGAGCATTTTTCCGCTAAGCCTGCTGTACAGTTTTCCTTCGTGTCCTCTTTATGAAGATGTGGACGACTATGGGCTTGCATAAGTTAATCTTTTTCAGTCGCATGTGCATACTGCACGAGAAGAATCTGCGCTATCAGCGCTTGCAGCAAGGCCTCATCACTTTGGCAGTACTGAACATGGTGAGACTTTTTAAAAATTGAATGCAACTCAAACAGACGTGCACACCCATAATAATAGAGAAGAAATGAGCGCGTTTATGTCTAAGCCATACTGTGTGGCTGTTTATGCAATACCAGCGTTCAAAATCTCTAGAAGGCGGGAACTGTGGTATCACCCCTCTAACGCTGTGGGCTTCCACGTGTGCTACATGAGGGCGTCATAATATGGCTCAGAAGCAAACCTCTGGTAATCTTTACTTTCACAAAGGTAGTACATATATATTCCTGAGTGCGAATCGGGAAACACGAATGGAGCAAGGAACCCCAGAAAAATCGGAATACCGGCGAAATTACTGCCGCCTAAAAATGTCAACTTCTGTTCCGTCGATTTAACAAGAATTCAAACTATATTTATTCATAGTGAAGACTGAATTACAGTAGCCTAATCAACTTATTCGTAGCAGATTCCTAGCAGTGACAGATTGCACAAAAAACACAGGAGCCTTCACTCGATTAGAGCCCTCTTAAACGGGATGAGAGCGGCGGGTGCCTCACCGAGCTCGTTCTTCTCGTTTTATTAACAATGTCCGACTGTGGTTGGTGAAATCATCGCCACGGTAAGGCTGTCGTCGTTGATTCGCATATCCATCTAAAAGCGTGAAGAGGTCACAAAGAAATCCAGAGCTCATTTAAGAAGTCGCCAACTACAAAAGAGGTGCTTTTGTTAGCTTGGTACTGCGCTTATATTTTGTCAAGGATGGCGTTTGTGTTTAGGGCATAACTTTTATTTCCGAAAAATATTTTGTAGCCGATTACCTATTGCACAATAATAGTCAAAAATAGTCCTGAAGTGCGACCAGCCTGGCATTGTAGTGGTAGTCCTGAAAGCAGCTGTGTGCAGCACGTTTCTTTCCAGGGGCAACAGCTTCGTACGTGCACGGGCTCCAAGCGATGCCAGCGGTAGCAGCGTCTTCATCCATCATAGGTAATGCGTACTCGGAATGGATTTTCTGCACAGCCATGAATGTAGTGGTTAAGTTCCGAAGCGGAGGAAAGCGTCTGTGGGCTTCAACGTGTAATCTTAGATCTGTCTTTAAACAGGGTTAGGTGTACGCAAAGTGCAAAGCTCGACGCGATTTTTCAGCCCCAGGTGCAAACGTTGCGACGGCATAGCGGACATGATCCATATGGTATGGACATGTCCGAGCTTTGGACAACTTGACCGAACAGATGAGTCCTGGGAGGCACTGCTTCACAACGAGGACGAAACTAAACAACGTGAAGTCATCCGTCTCGCCCTTGCCGCTGCTGAGATCCAAGAGATCCCGGTCGACGGCTGAGGGGGAGGACATGGCTGGGACCGAGCGGCGCCTCGGATACCCATCATCCTTTTGACGGGTGCTAATAAATGTTATTTCTCTCTCTCTCTCTCTCGACGCGATTACGAGAAAGGCCTCTAACCGGATCTGCAGCAGACTATCTTCCTTCCACGGCAGCCGCTGTAGCGAATTCTGCGGTAAAATGGGCAACGTCTCCTGTTCACACATCGATGCCCTCTACGTCGGCAAGAGTTGGCCACGGTGGACGCTGTGCACAAAAATAAATTAAAAAATCACCAGGCAGATCTTCGTGCGTTGTGCACAATGTAATAAGCGGGTTTGCTTACGCTCATTATGGAAATCTGTTTGTGATTTAATGAAGATGTCAATTATGTGAACAATGAGTCGAATGAGGCGTATTTTTGGGTATCAGTTGGACAACCAAGGTAAGCACTAGAAGCGTAAGGATGTCGGTTGCTTTTTCATGTCACACGGCAAGGGTTATGAAAAATTTTCAGTGTCCAGAATCATCAGAGAAGGCTAATTCTGTGTTGCACCGTAGAATTCTTCTCAGGAATCCTATCTTTCAGTTTACTGCAAAGTATAACGAAACGAGCATTCGGATCAAAAGCTAAACCTTATTCGGCGGTATTATCAAACTTTTTTCAGGCCATTCATGTCCAGCTTTCATGGAAATCACAGACTGGCACCATTTCTAGGCAGACAGCAGCGAACAAGGGGTAAGTGAATTCTGATATTTTCAATCGTAGTCAAGAGGAAAATAAAGCGTCACGCGAAATTGACTGCGAAGCTGCATGCACTGATGACCAACTTTTTCTGTGCGCTCCAAAATCAGACATATGCTCCCTGATCGAGTGCATCACAGCTTTGGTAGCCATAGGAACAAAAAAATGAAGATTACCGGGAAAAAAAATTCCGGACCATGATTTTCTATGCCGAGCGCAACACAGCACGTGATTGCCGGCGCGCAAACTAAGTGCACTGGTCCACATCTCCAGGGATTACTTATGTCTTCCTCCCGTGGCTACATAATTTTTCAGAAGACAGCACTAAAGTATAAATTTCATTTTTTCATCAAGGCCTCGGAAGGCTCATACAAGAGATGTGAAGGTCTTACTGTGTATATATAGCTCCTATGAGAGACTGGTGACTAAGAAGGAAAGTTAACCGGCTGCTCTGACATTAAAAGCCTCGCTATCAAAAGGCGAGCATCTTCACTCTATCCTAAAGAAAGAAGCGATATTTAGAGCGGACAATAATACTACGGCGTATGAAATGACGCAGGTGTCTTTGAGGATCCATAATACCCAATATTCAATATGTGCATTTATTACAATATTGACTAAACAGGGCCACTTTTTGAACACGCTCTAACTTGTCTTGTACCCAGCGAAAACGACGTAAAAAATTCACATTCATATATACCGTAAAGTAAAACGGTTGTACAATATGTTAGTTCTATACTTAAGGATAGTACACACCAATGACGAAAGTTTCTGAAAGTGAAGAATTGTTTCAATTCACTGTACACGAAAAGGGACACAGACGCCGTTTTGAGACCTCGCTGCTCTAAAGAGCATCTTCGGGATTTGGCCACAATGACTTGTGCTATACTTCCTTACAAATCCTGTTATGCACCAGACATCCATTTTGCGTTGGAAGCTTGCATGAATCAAGTTAATACGCGAAAGGCAATAGCGCATCCAAGACGACATTTTGACTCTGCAGTATTGTTTTATTAAGAGTTGCGTTTCGCCCAGTTGCACGATACTGCTGAGCATACGCGAGTATCGCAGTCTATTCAAGAAATTATTTTCCATTTCTTTGCAGAAAAACCAAACATTGGCGGTTAAAAAATCATCAAATCTCTCGTCACACTTAAAGGCAGCATCGACGAATTTATCTTTGAATGTTGAAAAAATTTTTGGACCTTTCAGATGATTTTTTTTCACAGACATTGAATAATGAAGTAACTCATGTTTTCAGCTTTATAACGTGACGATTACTGAAGTCTGCTCTTTGGGGCATGCAACCGGGCAATTCCTAAATCTCGGTTCTTCGTAAACTCAAAAGTAGCTGGTTCTGTCACAGGTCGGGTCTAGTTACCTTAGCGAGCTGTGAAGCTATCAAACAGAATATCTGGATTTTAAAAGCCCAAAGTGGGCTCTTCAGAATAACAGACGTATAATTTGTGAAGCATTAACCGCAAATGTTTTATCAAGGGCACTCGCACAGCTAATATTAGCGGCTATGGTCATCTTAAATATAGGCGGAGTGTGTATTTCACAAGTCTATTCCAGATAGCTACACGTCGCCCGCCAAGTGCGAAAAGTGCCGTCGTCCCTATCACGTTGCAAAACAGCACGGAACCTAGTGTTCGAAGATGTAGTACGAGAAGCATGGAGACGGATTAGTGCACCTTGCTTTCAAGGCACAATCTGTGCCTGCCTGCCTGTCTCTTGTAGCTTCTCATCTTCACGCAGTCGTAATTGCAGAACCGAAAAATTTGTGAAAGATTGTAATTATGCAGTGGAATAATACGCTTACCTTATTCAAAAAAATGTTAAGCTAGTCGGGTTATGCTCTTTTCATCGAGAATAAAAATAATGGTGGTCGATTTGCGTACTTAGGTCAAATGCGAATTAGGTGTACTAGCAGTTCGGTTTTCACTTCGGTGCCGGTGATCAGATTAAGTGTTCACGGATAGCAGTTGTTCGGATGGCAATATTGGGCTGATGTCCATATGTGCAGAACTGGTCATACAATCTATTGATAGATCAATGGGAGTCTTACTACCCCTCCTGGCGCAGTGGTACAGGGGTAAAGTGATGCGTCACTGCCTTACTATGGCAGGTGCTGCCGTAGGTGGAGCCTGTGTTGGGTTACGGTCCAGGTTGGTCTTCCCGTGCAGCCTCTCACGAATAATTGGGCTGTCGCCTGACGCGGTGTGCAGGCTTCTCACCTGCCCATCACTCGGTGGGCAGGTCTGCAGCCTGACACAAAACCGGCTTCAGACAAACAGACAAACACACAACGGCTAAATGCAGGTAATTATCACTATAAGTGCTAGCGTAGAGTATATGTAGAGTATATGTTGCCGAAAAAGCATCAGCTTTCCTTCACAGGAATAAAAACCTGAGATGTTCGAGCAACCTCTCGTTTCGTAAATGACTGTTCGAATAATCATACCCTTGGGTATAATATGAATAAAGCGTTTCTTCAGTACCGCTGACACATCTGGAGGCTGACACTTTGGATAGCCACCGCGAGAAAAGGAAAAAGCTTCGCGTGAAGTGGATTGAAACCAAGCAAGTTCCATTTAACAAGGCTAAATTTTATCATCGATATACTAACAGGAATTTCGCCAATTTTTGTCGGTGTAAATATTCTGAATACAAAAAAATAACAGTCGAAAATTTTGGTTTTAAAGGCATTGTGAAACACCGGTCTGAAGTACTTTGAACTGCAATCTAGACACAAAAAGAGGTGAATTGCTCACAGACTAGGAGAAGCAAGCAGAAGATGACTGCTATTGTTGACAACTTCATTTCGACACGGCGCTATTGCTTTCCACCACGCGCCTAATCGTCTTCACCTCGTGCACGCCGTAGTTTCCGGCTTTTATAACAAGGGCACGATGTCTGAGAACTTGATAGTTTCATTATTATGAGCCGCGCCTGTGCACTGAGTCTGCAAGTGCGAAAATCATAAAAAAGGATAGAGGCAGGTGATAAGTTCTCCTGCGTCGGTGTCTTCCGATTCCATTGTGCACTGCTGAGGCTACGGCGGTGCTCCTGCTGTACGGCAGAGCCTTCCCAGGAATTGGTATGATCTATGCGTACATTGTTAAAATAGCAAGGCAAGAAGTCAGTGTTGGTCTCTAAGGAAGAATCATGCGTACTTTTTTACAGGGATATATGAACATGGTCTTCCGAAAAATTTATTTTTCATATTTTTCACAATACTGAACGCTGTTTTTCGTTGATCGCCAGCTGCACAGTGTCGCAAGACAACGGTGGCTTTCGCAAGGAAACCGACTAAAATCTATTCTCTAAAGACGTAACCAAACACATCCATTTTCTCGTGTGACTTAAAGCTAAGTTTACTGAGAACAAAGTCGTTGCTAGGAGCTTTCAGAAAACAAAAGCGTCGCATTCGTTATGTCTCAGAACGCTCTGCGCAAGGCGTATGAGTTGCTGTCAAGTTGCCCCATATTGTACTGAGTGTACCTTCCTGACAAAAACCATGAGATAAAGCTTTAAAGTGCAGTTAAAATTTTACAGCGAAAATTCGGTACACAGCGAGTTTTCGGTTATCATTTGCTTAATTTTCCTACAGCGCACATGCCCAGAAAAAGAAAGTGCCTTCGCGCGATATATTTTCTTAGTTGAAGAAAAAATCTGCATTTTTTCGCATATATTAGGTTTTTGGCAGTAGCATTTGTGGCGAGATCTCGGCGCATACCTAATGATCTACGATAATTATGTTCCAACGACACCTGTGTGTGCCAAGTATTAATTTTAACCAAAGAATCAGGCTTTTCAGCCGGCAGGAATGTAGCACTTCTGCTAAATGTAACCCAGCAACAGGTTTTTGCTGATCAACCGTATAGAGGAGCCTCTGCGGCGCCTCTAAAGTCGAAAAGTCATCAGGACGTGACGAGTACGGTTTAACTTGCTGTGAACTTAAGCTTAATTGGTGCCATTAGTGCTTCGATACGCGGCTAAGAAAGAAACAACAGTTACCTTGTTACTTTTGGGAAAGACGGCACAGCGCACAATTATTCACTTATATTTGATAAGTTCGACTCTCCGGCACTGTGGGCCGGAGCGAACCAGAGCATAAAGATGGCAAGTAGCAAGGGCATGCGCAGAAAATCTGTTGGAGCAAGGGTAGTCTGCTAGGATTTCTGCTTGGTGCGAAGAGCACAGGCTACTTACCGCTAGCGCGAAATAAAGCGCTAAGCCCTTGCGTGTGCTTGATTTTGCCCGGTCGTAGCATACAGTCCGGTGATTTACCTTGAACCTGTCACAAAGCAGAGAGAAACACCAAATAAAATTCAAATAAACAGTTGCAATCGTCTGGAACAAAACATCTCACTACGGACACGCCCTTGTGCTATATGGTGTGGCTAAACGCAAACACCGGGTAGTCCTAATAAAATTGGCAGTTCGGGCTTGTTGGTGTGTGATCATGATCTAGTCTTAAGTAATCAAGTCCTCCGCCAGTATATATATATATATATATATACTTATGAAGGGGGCCAACAGTCACCGTAACCAAGGTGCATTGTGGAATGTTTTATTTTTTTATGTGTAGTGCTGATCAGTGGGATAATATTACTCAGATTTATCTATCGCTTAAAGAAATTACTTATAAAGCAGCAGAAAAAACAAGCATGCTGACGGTGGGATCCGAAACCACGACCTCCGAATATCGCGTCCGGCGCTCTACCAAATGAGCTACGGCGACGGCTGTCGAATCTGCTGCTCTCGTAGGTATTTATGTTTACTGGGTGTAAGCGAACCTTGTGATTGTTCACGAGCGCCACCCTCATCCATAGCGGCGGACGTAGCACGTCCTGTATTACCGCGAGTGTGACGTGGAACGTCATCTAACGGCGAAAGCGGAAACTGTGCGAGAGCCCTTTTATGCTACCTATGGCATCAAGAATGCCAGAACCGAGACCCTCGTTAAGTGAATAGCAGACTAGGTGAAGGAAATGAGGGGCTCGTTTGAGAAACTTTTCAAGGGAGCCAACAGTCACCGTAACCAAGGTGCATAGGAGAATGTTTTAATTTTTTTTTAATGTGTAGTGCTGATCAGTGGGATAATAATACTCAGATTAATCTACCGCTTAAAGAATATTACTTACGAAGCAGCAGAAAAAACAACCATACCGCCGGTGGGATCCGAACCCACGACTTCCGAATATTGCGTCCGGTGCTCTACCAACTGAGCGACGGCGACGGCTGTCGAATCTGCTGCTCTCGTGGGTATTTATGTTTACTGGATGTAAGCGAACTTTGAGAATGTTCACCAGTGCCGTCGCCGTCGCTCAGAAGGCGACATGTGGCCCTCGAGAGACCAAAGAATGAGTTGAACGGCAGATGGAATCAGCTAGCCGAAACTGACATGCAACAGGGGTATGACCTCAGACGACTCAGTCAGTGGTGGTACTTTGGCTATTAGGGTTGCAATCTATTAGGGTTGTATATTAGGGTTGTCTATTAGGGTTGGAAAGTTACTAATCATAATCACATCACTGCAAAATCCCCGCCAAAACCGCATCGCTCTTATGTAGTACTTATATTCACAGACAACCTCCCGAATATTAACAAAATCTTTAAAAAACACTTCAATATCATAGAAGTAAGCGGCTCTCAAAAACTTTTTCAATGGTCCCCCAGGTAACATACACAAGGCCAAAAAATTTACAAAACCACCTTGTCCACTCAATGGTTAATAAACCGAGGCTGGTGGGTTGCACACCGTGCGGAAAGAACAGACGCCAACTTTGCAAACACATGCAAACCACAGCACTGGCTAAAAGTACCGATTCAGATTGAAAACATGATATCCGAGGAGATTTAAAATGCGATTCCAGTATTGTTGTTTACATGCTCTAGTGTGGCAGATGTCAAATGCATTACATTGGTCAAACAGACAATTCCTCCCGATAAAGATTTAATAACCACCGCTCACACACTCAATCTCTCCCTGGCCTCCCAATTTCGAGACACCTCCGTGAAAAAGGCCATGAGTTTGATAAACTTAAAGTAATGATATTGCAGAGTAGCTTTAAAAACACTCGGGAGCGGGAACAACGCGAATAATACTTCATTTTCAAATTAAACAGAGTCCAAAAGGGCATCAACGAAAACCATGGCACCCTATCGTCTCTTTCGATGGAAGAAACCAAAGAAAATTCCAACACTAATAGACAAAGTACCACCACTGACTGAGTCGTCTGACGTCATACCCCTGTTGCATGTCAGTTTCGGCTAGTTGTTTCCATCTGATATTCAACTCATTCTTTGGTCCCGCGAGGGCCACATGTCCCCTTCTCATTCTTCTTTTTTTGTTATTATATATTTTTTTAGTTTGAAATTTCTCTGTGCATTATTTCTTTTTTGCATTTCTGTAAACAAGCCTTTCCATGTGTTCCTTCTATGGGAAGCTCATCTGGTTTTAGCGGCTCGCGTGTCACCATGTGGAGCCATTTTGGGCAGTCGCAACCTGTGCCCCCTCGTTCGGCCATTTTTCGGAGTTGCACGCGGCCACACATACGTGGCCAGAGGGGTACAGACGCCCACAATCGGCGGACACTTCCCTTGTTTTGATACGCCCCACCATGCTTTTTCTTTTTTCTTTTTCTTTGCTTTTCTCTTTTTCTTTTCTTTTGTTCCTCTCTCTCTCTTTTTTCTTTTTTCTTCTCGCAGTAGCCGCGTGCGCACCCAGCCCGGCCTCCGTCTTTCACCTCGTGCGTGAGCGTGCGCGCGCGCGCGCGTGCGTGTGCGTGTGTGCGTGAGCGTGCGCGCGCGTGCGTGTGCGTGTGTGTGTGTGTGTGTGTGTGTGTGCGTGCGTGCGTGAGCGTGCGCGCGCGCGCGCGTGCGTGTGTGCGTGTGTGTGTGTGTGTGCGCGCGTGCGTGCGTGCGTGCGTGTGTGTGCGCGTGTGTGTGTGTGTGTGTGTGTGTGTGTGTGTGTGTGTGTGTGTGTGTGTGTGTGTGTGTGTGTGTGCGCGTGTGTGTGTGCGTGTGTGTGTGTGTGTGTGTGTGCGTGCGTGCGTGCGTGCGTGCGTGTGTGCGTGCGTGCGCGCGCGCGCGCACCCACACATATATTTCTACAGAGTGTGGCACTCAAAGTGTTCTTAAAGTTCAAAATTCCTTGAAAGTCTAGTTTACAAGGGCTCTTTTGAGCTTACGAAAGTTTACAGCATGATGAATGCCTTGAATACTCAAACATGCAGCTAAAAAGCGATCCTTGTAGATGGAAGTCTTAACATGGGGTGTACTTGCCGTGTCACTGCAATTTCTGCTGATCTCTCCTCATTAACTGCGTATTGTAAGGCGCTATGAAGATATTTAATTTTGTGCGGAATGTTGTGCTTTGCTTTTTTAATGGTCATGAACCCCTCCTACGAGGTGCACACATGAAACACCTACCGAAAATTTGAAAGCCAATCGATACTCTTAAAGGCTGCTTTGCTTTCTGGGTGTCCTGGAGGCGTTAGTTCTAATAGTAATTTGTCCAGAACTGTACCTCTGTCTGCATTGCTCCTCCAAAATGTTCTGATATGTGCAACATCAGCCTTGATTCTTTTACCTGTTTTCTCTCTTATTTTATGGTGTTGTTTTTCCTGACATGTCCCTGCCTTCATTGCTGCAATCTCTGGCTGCAAAAAATTTGAAGTGGCTAACTATTATATCTCTTCCTCTACTCCTCTTTGTAATGCCTCCAGGACTACAGAGTAGGAAAATAAATTAAATGCCTACTTGCATGTAATGCCCGTAAGTTTACAGTCATGTTTGTTTTTCAGCGTTTTGTCTTCATGGTGCCATTAGTTTTCGGCGTGCAAGATTAACGAGAGTACATGCCCCCCAAAAAACACATGTTCAGGCTTTTTGTGGGGTGCGGTAGTCAATGAGTGTGTAAACATAAAAATTACAAGAATATTTGCTTGAATCACGCATATAACGCCAGAGCCGTGGCCCAGTGGTCATGATGCTCAACAGGCTCGCAGTTGCTGGTTCGATCCTGGACGCGCCAGTGGCGTGTAGATGAGAACGAAACGCTACAGACCCGAGTGTTGTGCGGACTGCACAGTAAACAGCCTAGAAATCATCCTGAGCCCTGCACTACGGAGTCCCTCATATCGTTAGTTGGTTTACAAAGTTAAACCCCAACTAACCAAGCAAATGAAACAAGTATCTTGCACGCTGCATGAGCCTCGCTTTAATATGATGCCACCACAAATCCTCTCTCTCTCTCTACCTCTATGTTCCTCACCCGCCCTATGTAGAAAAGCAGAAGACGGCATTTTTCTCTAGCGGACTTTTCCACCCTTCCTGACAAAAAACCTTTCTCCCTCGCAAGGAACCTTCATGTATTGTACTTCATCAGGCAAAGAAAGCTGCTGCCTGATGTTATGTTAGGTGCCTAATTGTTAAACTACAAACAAAGAAGATATTGCAGTGCGCTGCGACCCGCCGCGGTGGCTTAATGGTTAGAGCGCTCGGCTACAGATCAGGAGTTCCCGGGCTCGAACACGACCGCGCCGGCTGCGTTTTTATGGAGGAAACACGCTAAGGCGTCCGTGTGCTGTGCGATGTCAGTGCACGTTAAAGATCCCCAGGTGGTCTAAATTATTCCCGAGCCCTCCACTACGGCATCTCTTTCTTCTTTCACTCCCTCCTTTATCCCTTCCCTTACGGCGTGGTTCAGGTGTCCAACGATATATGAGACAGATACTGCGCCATTTCCTTTCCCCCAAAACCAATTATTATTATTACTTCCTTTATCCCTTCCCGTATGGCGCGGTTCATGTGTCCAACGATATATGTGACAGATACTTCGCCATTTCCTTTCTCCAAAAATCAATTATTTTATTATTATGCAGTGCGCTGCCTCACTCGCGTTGCTTGTGGGGACATCAGGGGAGGTGAACCTGTCTGTGAGTGCCCAAGACAAATATTTTGTTATTCCTCAGACATCGCTGTGTGCACTTGCGTCACACATATAGTATGTTTGCCTATTTGTGGTTTTTGCACCTGCTACGCATTCACTTCAAACACTCTTGTTAAAATTAATGTCGTTCCACCAAGAGAAAAGCAAGCAAAATTACTGACAGCATTTTTTCATAATTACTACTCAGTGCATGTGACAAGCTTTAAATTAGTTTTCCGCAGGTATGCATGCAGGCTCACGGGATGCTTCATCTTTACAGAGCAAAATATTGTTATCGCAAAGTATATCATGAGGGTACAATCTAGTTAAATTATTTCCACGGGGAATATTTCGCTTTGCTTACTATTGTTTTTTATTTATGCCATAAAGGAATCTATTTTTTTCTTCTGTGCATTTTGCAGTTTTGACAATAAAGGGTACACGTCGAAGCTTTGTACTTAACGCGATTTGCTGGGACATTTTGTACTTTGCAGTTTCCCTTCATGCGCGGCTTAATGCAAACTTCACCAGGAACCGAGTATGGTGGAGCGCGTTGCCTAAATTATACGCACCGGCTTGCCTGGCTAGGCATGCATTTTAGCACGAAACACGCTGTATTTTCTCCAGAGGAAACACAGCGTGGAAGCCATCTGCATATGCACACATACACACTACACCCATCCATCACGCTCTCCGCGTTCTACACCGCCGAAGCCACTAATGAGCGATTAGAAGAGTTACTACTATTTCTGGCCTTAAGGTAGCTAGTGCGGCGCTTAGACAACGAGTTTCAGCAACGAGTTGCAAATGCTAATGATACTTAGAGAATGCGCGCCTTTTCCTTGGGCAGGGACAGCTATCGGCTGCTTCCTTTCTAGCTAAATAAAAATTCCAGGCATCGGCTGCTTACTTTTTCTGTCCCAGAGGAGAAAAACTTTATTCGCCTGCAAAAGTGCCTTCAACGTCTCAGTTCCTTCCTGTATTCAACGGTAGGTGATAAACGAATGTGAGAAGCTGTCGTCCATCCTTATGAGGAGCAAGGCCATGAAAGTATCATACCGGTCAAAACTTTCACTTTCCCCTTCAATTCGCCGCGTAGGCCACTACGAACGTGCTATCCTGGCGCAGTTCCTGATGCGTGCCGGTTTCCCTGCACGACAGTATACACACGTTTCCGTGACGCTGCCCTCTACTGAGCCGTAGTAACCGGGTTCGAAGGCAACCGCGGCGGCCGCGTTTCGACGGAGGCGAAACGTTAACGGCGCACGTGTGCAGTGTGATGTTAGTGCGTGTTAAAAATCCCCTGGGGGGGAAATTATACCGGGAACTTCCACTATGGCACCTCTTTCTTCCTTTCTCCTTTCATTCCCTCCTTTAACCCTTCCCTTACGGCGCGGTTCGTGTTTCCAACGAGGGTGTCCACAGTTATTGAAGCGGTGGCCATGTGGTAGAGCATCCGCCTCGCCTTCGCGAGGTATTGGGTTCGAACTCGACCCCAGTGCCTCCGGGTACTCACCGATTTTTTAATGGGTACAAGATTTCCCTCGGCTTGGTGCTTAGCTCTTCTAGGGTGAGATGCTTGGGAAAAGGGTGTGGGAGCAAACTGTTTCCCGCTCAGTGACTGCGAGACAGGTACTGCGTCTCTTCCATTCTACAAAGCCAATTTTTCAGGTTGCCCTCGCTTCACCATCGCTTTGAACTCTTCGAATTCTTTGAAAACCGGCTTGTGAGTCTTTCGCGTAGTGTAAACTCGCTCGGTTTGTCCATAGCTGCTGCCGGATGTCCCACCGCATCTATGACGTCACGCGCAAGAGAGCGTAAAATAACGCACTGCCGCACGTTGCCTCTCGTCGTGTACCTTCCCCGAAGATTGTAACGCAGAGGCTCAACGCAAGCTGCCGGAGCTTTGTTCGTTTTAGTACTTGGCAACAATAGTAGCAGACAACGATATTTATTTCTATATTTTTTTCTTTTTTCCTGATTACGCAGCTAGATTCTGTGGATACGTAACTTTGCGCCGCCTTGATGTACACGTAATGCGTAGGTAGCAACTGAAAAATAATCAACGCATTATCGAGAATAGGACCCCTGGACAGTCGCCTTACCTAACACTGCACGGGATTGTTCGCCTGCCGGGCTGTTTTATCAAAACCAAGGCGACACGCAACGTCTCAGAAAGCGCTTTCTCACTCCCTGCGTGACACGCACCGCCTGCAGAGGGACAAATGTTTTCAAGCGCAGAGCCATCAATACTGGCCGCGCTTGGGAGCTAGTATCAACATTTGCACACATATTTCTAACACACATCAAAAGCAGGGTTTTGTCGTTTGCAAAGCAACATAGGTGCTGATGAGTGGCATCGCAACCACGAGCACCGCCTCGTCCTCTTACTTCAAGTCAATCTTCCCTCCGGCCTCTCCGGCTGCGATGCTACGCTGTTGTGTCGCCCGTGGCTGGAAGTGGCATATGCAAATGCCTACTCTCACTTAAACGCAACACCGCAGTCTCCTGCGAGAGAGAACTGAAGGTTCGACGAAACAATATGGCACCTACTTTGTGACTGCCCTCGATTTGAGCATGAGCGTGTTCTCCTAGCTGCAAGTCTCCGCCGCTAAGATCCTCGGCATCTTAATGAAGCCAAAATTCTGGGTCCTTGGACTAAACCTTCATCGCAAAGCACAGCTGTGAGGGCACTTTTCAAGTTCTTGAAAGACTTAGGACAGAGTGCATGGTTGTGAACTATGAGTGTTTGCCCTGTGTACTCTGTAAGTAATGGCCAACGAACATGTGGAAAAGTGATCTCTCTTTCCTCTCTTCCCTTTCTATCCCTCCCTCTGCCACCCTTCCCACGAGTATGGTAGCATACTAGGCGTACCCTAGTTAACTTCCATGGCTTTCCGTTCATCTTTCACTCTCTCTGTCCCAACGCGCTTCCGGTATCAACGGCGCGGTCTTCATAAGGCAGTGCGGCACGCGAACCATTCCGCGCAGTTTGTGATAAAGCGCCGGTGCAGGTTACCTGCCAACTGTCTACAGTTCTTTTTTTCTCAGGGATAATTGGTTGCTCAAAAAACGCGCCCCATTCAAATATGATGCGTCCTCAGGCTAAATTGCAGTGTTGCCAGAAGAAGGAAACGTTCGAAAAAATTAATGTGGATTAGCCCAGCTAATCCAGGATATACAAAGCGAAAGCGATATTGAGGTCTCTACTGACCCACACAGCCGGTTGTGCACCTTTCTTTTCGTGAAAATGAACGGTTTTTGCAAAGTTTCAACGTCAATGAACTCTATGAACACCGTCGGATCACTTGTATTGTTTGGTTTTTGAGGAAAGGAAATGGCAAAGTAACTGTCTCACATATCTCGGTGGACACCCGAACCGCGTCGTAAAGGAAGGGATAAATGAGGGAGGGAAAGAGGAAAGAGAAAACTTGTGGGAGTTTCGGAGTGCCGTACCCTTCCCGGGCCGGCGGGGCGCGCCGTGGAGAAGCAGGAAAACAGAAGCTTTCCTCCTTCCCCACGGGCGAGTAGCCAGATGGTCTGCTCGAGAGCGCTGCGCCGCCTCCTTCCTAAAAAAAAACCGGTCGCAAGCGCGCACCGCCAGGCGCCGCCGGAGCGGTCACTGATTGGCCGAATGTGACAACGGGCAAGTGCGCCGAGATCGGCGGGTACCGGCCGTGGCCGGAAGAGACTTCAGCGAGCCGCGACAGCGAGAGGACGTCAGGTAATTACCTCCCTTCTTCTCTCTTTGTTGTCGCCATCTTGCCCCGTCAGCCGCACGACCAAGCCAGACGGCAAGGGTCACAGATCAAGATTCAAGCAGCCAGCGACTTGGGAGAACCCAATAAACGTTTGGCCCCGGGCAAAGCGTCCTGTTCCGTGCTGTGTTTATTTCGCATTTCTGCTGCGCCGCCGTGAGAACGGCCGCGCGTGGTGTGCGATACCGGGAGCTCGGAGTTCACGGCCTAGACCTCAAAGGAGGCTCGACGGCTTAGTAAGAACCCCCACAACTGGCGCCCAACGTGGGGCGCCATTGTGGAATGCGGGGGAAACAAACCTTTCGCCCCGCCCGCACTCCCCCTCCGCGGTCAGCGAATGGGAACGCTGCATCCGCGGAGTGGGAGTGCGGGCGGGTCGAAAGCTTTGTTTCCCCCTTATTCCACAAACTGAAAATTGAAAGTTGGATTTTGAGGAAAGGCGCGGCGCTGCGCAGCGGCGGAACACCTGTGGCTCGGTGCTACTAGTGGCGCATGCGCAGTAGTGACTAGGGAGCGAGAGAGAGAGAAATGAACGGATGGAAACAGGCGACGGAGTCGGCGGCGGCCACCTGCGCCGTGCGTGACGTCACTCGTGCTCCGACATACGCCGGCTCGCGCAAAGCGCGGTGTTGACTTTTCGCTTTTCGCTTCAGAAACCGTGTATGGACCTGGATGTCGATTCAGGCTCAGTCACTCTTCTTTAGGCACTGGGACTTTTAAGATAACAAAGGTGAAGTGACCGCATCTGCAGTAGGAGTTAGCATGAAGCGATTGGTAGATTAATGGCTCGAAATCATGAGGGTGAAGTAAGGTTGAACGCTCAGGATTAAAAATGACAATTTAACAAAAATGGCCGCTTTGCATATGCTACCACTAATGTTTGCGGATTTCATGAAGAAATATCGAAAAAAAGAGGGAGCATAGCGACAACTGCCACCACTCCGATTCAAATAGTACGCTCGAACTTCCATTCGTCTCATGCTGATTTGAGTTGCTTGTACGTTTAGGCGTTGTTAATTGACGGCAAGTATTTGTGACTCCAACTGGCCGTCCTAATTATCTAGGTATTGTCTCTCTTCTGTGGCTTACTCTTCTTTTAGCGCCCTAAAAACAAGCTCCTCCGTGGTTGAAGGGTAGCGTGTCCCGGCTCTGAAACAATGGGGCAGGGATTGGAATCTCCTCTAGACCATTTTTCTTTTCAGAGCAGTTGGTTTTCTTTCTTCAGAGACAATACGTAATGTCGTGGAATGAAGTCATGGCCCTGTTAACCAATGAGGATTTGTGCAGTGACGTCGTCATTGCTTTACATTGTGCTGACTGTCGGGTGTTTATATTGCCCACGCAAGTTCTTGTTTCACGTGAATCGTCATCGACGTGTGGGAACTGCGTTTTCACTCCGGAGCGGTCGCGGCCGAACGTAATTTTGTTCTCACATCCCAGGATTTATTGGCGCAGGTGGACTCCAACGCTATCGCGTTAAATGTGCACGGAGAGAGGATCGTTTGTGCCGGCCAAGCAAGCGACCCCATCTTCACCGCCGCAGCATGACTGCGAATTGCATCACTACGCTGCCTTTTGGAGGTATGAGGTGTAAGCGATCGCTTTAGCTTAGTGATAGCTTCACCACCCCGCGTTAAATGCCGCCTTCACTGCCGCAGGCAGGGTGTCATAAAGAGACACCGGCTTTAGACTATTGCCAATTCGCTACACCACCTGATCATATGGGATCCAGCTGTTAATTGAAGAATGAAGTCAGAGGGTTTTCCAAAAGTTCATTTTTCTCGTTGAGCTCCGATAATATACTCTGCGATTCTTACACTACTACCAACTCCTCTTCACTTGTTTTGTCACCCTTGTTCAGAGTAGAGATGGCATGTGAGCGTGGTTGGAAAGTTCGCGGTTTATCACAAGGACACCATCAAATATACATGTTTTTCTCAAATATTAGTAGTTAAGTTGATAATACATATCAAAAGCACCGGCAAATACACATGTTTTACTTGAATATTAGTAGTTAAGTTAATAATACATACCAGAAACAAAAAGCGACCAGGAGAGATTGCTCAGGGACGCCTGAACCCACAAGAGTTGAAAAGTTAGATTCATTACATAAACAACGTGAACGCCTAATCTAAAAAACTACACATGCAGTAATGTAGTGGAAGATTTGCACTTCAAATGCTTAGCTTGCGTAAGAACAGTGAGTGACACTTTGTCAAATGCCTTAGCGAAATCAAGAATTCTACTGTCCGCCAGAGAACCTGCGACAAGGCTTGCATGTAAAGTATTCGTCAATGTGAGAAGCTGAGTTTCGTAAGAGAAGAGTTCTCGAAATCTAAGCTGGTTACAAGTATGCAAATTATCCTCGTCAAAAAATTTAATGAGATGTGCGTAGATTTCGTGTTCTATTATTTTAGAGCGTACTAAAGAGCCGCCATGGTCACTCAGTGTCTGAGGAGCTCGGCTGCATACCCGGAAGATGCGCGTTCGATCCTAACAGCGGCGCTCGCATTTCGACGGCTGCGAAATGTTAAAGGACCGTGCACTACGCGACGTCAATGCGCTTTAATGAAGCCCAGGTCGTCGAAATTATCCAGAGGCTTCCCCTACGGTGTCCCTCATAACATGAGAAGCTTTAGAACGTTAAATCTTAAAAACCAAACCAAATAGACTACTCAAATATGACAAATTAGTTTGTGATCAAAAGGAGTATGAGTACTATCGTAGTGGCGTACAGGGATTTTCTGTTCCTACTTTCCAACTCAAGGGGAGATTCCAACGTTATATGGCTGCGAAAATGGGTATTGCGTAGAGATGGACGAGCGTTCAGCAGTGTTAAGTAACAATGCAGTGGTGATTTCATCAACACCTTTGGAAGTTGTAAGTTAAAAACTTTCTTTGACACTTCCGACGTCCATTGAGTCACAGAAATGTGGCGTCCAAAGGATTAAAATTGCTGCGTCGTAGAACGGGTTAGTAATCGTTTGATGCAGAAGCTGGAAGTGATTGCACAAGCGCGCTATTCAGAACGCACCTGGTCGCCTAGCTATGTTAATGTGATCTTATTTTCAGGATTACACTTTACTACGCTTAGAAATCATTCGGACCGAGTTCAGTAAAAACGCCAGTGCTTTGTTTAGTAGTCTTTATTTAATAATTTCTTTACAGCGCTTCAGTGAGCAGCAGAAGTACTCTGATATGTAATCCAGAAGTAATTGCGCCCTCTTATGAGCCTCGCTTATCCGTATTGACTCCGCAAGCGCAAGCACGCTATGTATACATCTAGTAGCTCTTTATAAACACTCGGCCTTTCTCTTGATAGGCCACATTCTTCGGCCCAAGGAAGAACGTCCATGTCTTCGCTTTTGTTACCAGTCAAGAAGCGCGACCTGCTTATTTCTGTTGGCAACGGTTGCAGTTTAAAATGTGCGCGCTTCTGTCTTGATTAACAGAAAATAGCTAGGCCGCAGCGTTCATTTGGTGATGAATCCCTCGCGATCAACCATTAACTGCATGCCACCTCCCAGGGTGGCAGGGAGGGCGCGCTGCCTATCCAGTGTGCGGAACGCAATCAAAGCAGGTTTTTGCAGTTCAACACCAACACCACGTACATGAAAGCGATATTGAGGTCTCCACTGGCCCATTGAGCCGGTTATGCGCCTTTCCTTTCGTGTAAATGAACGGCCTTTGCAATGTTGTCAATGCCAATGAACTGTATAAACGCCGTCGGCTCACTCGTTTTCTTTGGTTTTTGAGGAAAGGAAATGGCGCAGTAACGATCTCACATATCTCGGCGGACACCCCACCGCGCCGCAAAGGAAGGGATAAAAAAGTAAGGGAAAGAAGAAAGAGAAGAATGAAAATTGAAAGTTGCATTTTGAGGAAAGGCGCGGCGATGCGCAGCGACGGAACACTTATGGCTCGGTGCTACTAGTAGTGACTAGGGAGCGAGAGAGGGAGGGAAATATCGGCGGTGAGGCGCGCGTCGTGACGTCATGTGCTTCCTCGAAGCACCGCCAGGGCGAAATCTCTAGTTTGCGGCCAGTAAAGCTTTCGCTTTAAAAGCAAAAATGCGCCTACTGTGTTAGTGTACATAACTCGCACTCGGCCTAACTAGGCAAATCGACCGTCATTTTCGTAGGCACGCACTTCGAAGACATTTGTCTTATTCGGAGGAAGCGCGCTGAAAATAACTGTACTCACAGTGCTGCATTTGAATGGACAGTGGGAGTGCACTATTGGAAAGGAAAGCTGCGTGCTCGTTTACTGATTTATAGCCGGCACAACTGCTGCTTAAAGTTGCGGAAAGTAGACACTTTTGTTAGCTTTTCTAACACTCAAGGAACGTTTATATTCCGACTTAACGCGCGCGTGCGCACTAACCCGGCTCGGTGACGTCACGTTGGCCAAAACAAGACTCTCAACACTGCAACGGCGCTTGACCGCCGACGCGTTCGGCGGTTTCGGCGCACTCCGACCGCACTGGCGGAGACTTGTACCATGTGTGTATTTGGCGCTGAGTGCGCCCGCCGCCGCACGACCAACCAGACCTGTCCCACCTCTTGTCGGGGCCGCGCTGCTTCGTGAATCTACGACAGATGGCGCGTCTAAGGTACTGCGCATCATCTGCGCATGCGCTTCTCCAGACGCAGCCACTACGCCGCGTCGGAGCGGTCAGACTGTTCGAGGGCCGGATTTTCCCTTGACGCTGCGTGACCAGGCTGACGTGACTGACCATCAGCGGCGCTCGCCCGCGTGCCGACGACGTCGGAGTATAAACGCGCCTTCAAGCTACGCCGCCTAAAAAAACGCGGGCTATATTTGTAACTCTAACAATACAAAAACCGCACTAACAACCGGTGTTGTGGATGAATCGCCTGAGAGGAAACATCACACGAATGCAATTTATGCTGTGTACTTATCGCTCAGTGCCAAAGCAATAATTTTGTGCCACTCGCAGAGACTGCGTCTATAACCGCCTAATAGAACTAACCTGAAGTCGAGTCCGTAAATCATCGTAATCAATATGAAAATCATTTATAGTCTCCGCAAAGAGGCATTTTGCCTCATGGTTTCAGAGGTATTGTACATGCATGTACTGCCCAAATGTTCTTGCCTAAAGCCGCTCAGCCCTCTTTTTGGCCATGGCTATATTCGCGATTAGGAATTCCGCTACTAGCGTCCAGTTTCACGACAGCACAAAATTCTTAGCGACAGCAAATGTGCTATGCGACACACAAAACACAGCCAGCATCATTTCTCTGTGCAAGGAGTACATTGCATAAAACACCTCCTCTCACTAATGCTAAGGCTTTCATTTGGGCTAGTTGGTTGTAGTTGTGAAACATACTGACTAGCACATACACAGACAGGGACCAAAGTAAAAGAAAGAGACAAGACACACGCTAGGAAAGTGTATACATATTGGCTGTCGCATACACAGGCAGGGACCAAAGTAAAAGTAAGAGGCAAGACACACGCTAGGAAAATGTATAAATACTGT
Source organism: Amblyomma americanum (assembly GCA_030143305.2). Taxonomy (NCBI): domain Eukaryota; kingdom Metazoa; phylum Arthropoda; class Arachnida; order Ixodida; family Ixodidae; genus Amblyomma; species Amblyomma americanum. The sequence goes on along the minus strand of JARKHS020009176.1, from coordinate 83,945 downwards.
TTCAAGTAAACTATTTAGTTGCAAGTCTAGCGTGTGTCCTGTCTCTTACTCTTACTTTGATCCCTGTCTGTGTATGCGCTAGTCAATATGCTTCTCACTAATGATTGTATGAAATTTGAGCTTCTGGATTCTGCTTTTGTTAAGCAACCATACCTGCAGCTTGATCGTTTGTTTTCTTTTGGAGGTGGGCTCGCTGTTAAGCAGACACTTCTACAAGGGAGCCTGTCCGGGTCCGTAGTGAGAGAAATTTAAAAAAAAGCCGAGATAAAAGTGAGAAACGCACCATGTGTGCTGCATATCAACAGAATGTACATTATTAAACTACATGCACGCAAGTGTCCTGGCAGGAAAAATAAGACAAACACATAAAATAAAACAGACAAAGACAGATATGTTTCTTCAATGAGTGACAAAGAAATGAAGTTTTTCGATTCAATATTAAGTGCTTGAATGATTCGGCGTGAGTATCAGAGCTTTATCTCCAAGTAAAAAGTCGATGGCAAACGGTAAAACGTGTGGTTACCATATATTCCAACGTGCGCGCAAAAGCAGTCATTGAATCAAGCGTGCTATCAAGACGGCGTTCAATCTGAGTGCCACTTTTTCCTCGTCTGGATCTGTTTCGCACACTTATTTCCTGCAAGTCTCCCGACTTGCAGAACTGCTTTCCAGCAGCAGTTGCACAGTGAAAAGCGTGATCCCATCGCCACAAACTGTTTTTTGTGTCATACATTGTGCGGGCTAGTCATCAGGAAACTACGTAATTATCAAGCCAATCGTTCGGGCACCTTTTGGCGTTCCAACCAGGGACTTTTTGATGCATCCGCTGTGGAATGAGGTGCTGGAAGCAATTCGTGACGTACATAGAAAGCTGCAAGGTTTCCAATGTCAGTGCTGTCCGGGGTCTGGTGAAAAAAGGTTGCTCCCAGGAGAGCTTTTCACGGAGAGGTATACGCTGCAATTACGGTAGGGCCTGTGTGTGATTTAGTCTTTGAAAGGAAAATCAGCGGTTAATTAATTTTTATGCTTGCGTCTTCAGCAACACTAAGCGGAAGCCTGGCTCTGAATTTTGTCCGTGTGAGGCGGTGAGCTCGCAGTGTCAACGCCCGGTTTGGTGCCTATGCTGAAACTTCTCACATGCCGGATTTCGTGTAAGTCCTTCTCAACTTAGAGATATCCACATATTTCATTGACAGAATATTTATTACAGCATAGTTTGTGCAGGTAAAACCCTAAATGAAGCTGTTAGAAATATGTGCAGGGCCAGCCCGGGAACCCTAGTCTATGTTCCATAGGTGGACAAATCTCTTGACTTCTATTTTCCACGGGTTTACAACAGATATAACAAAAGTTAATTGAGGAAATCTTAGTAACATTTTAATATCTTTTACATGCAAGTCCTTTCCGTGCCCTCATTAATATATAGTCACAAGGCTTCAATCACTGCATGGACGCAGACTGGCTTATGAATCAATCTGTTCGCCACATTTCTCTATTCTTGACAAATATATACTATTCGCTCTTGCGGATGCAACGATACTGGCATATCGCACAGCCACCTGTGCTGACATCGTACCTCCATCCTGAAATCAAAGAAAATATTCCATATTTTTCAGGGGCACTGTGGGTGAGGCACCTCTAGCCTGAGTTAACCACTCACTCTCTGGTTCTGTTTGTAGGGTGGTAAGTCATTACTTGAAGCTAGCGCCTTTATATTCTGGGTAGCGCAATAATTTGGTTCATCTGGGCCTCCGCCATTACATCTAAGTATTTGGGGGAATGTAGCCAAGAAAATATCTGAGTCTGCGTTGAAGTTCTAGCACATAGGGATTCAAGAGGACGAATCCATCAAAGGTACCGCCGTTTTCTTCCCGCTGGAGAATGGAAAACGTGGGAATGTTCAGGGAGCGCACCGCAATTTCAGAAAGTTATTCAGTTGAAGATGTTTATATAGTAAAATGTATAGGTTTATTAACATGCGGGTGTCGACAAAGTCTTTGATTATACGCGAGGGAAGTCGCAGTGGCACTATGGGACTAATGTGGGCTCTCACCAGCTGCTCTGATTTTTTTTGCTCACTCGTCCTGCGTCACAGCCATACGTCGACTGAGTCTCCTTTCACTCAAGGCACCAGCAGGAGGGCCCGCTGCGTCAGGTTCCTTCTTAAGCATGCAGAGCAGACTGCCGACCATCACAGCGACCCCACCGCCCACGAGAAGCAGGGCCGCTATCTTCCACAGCCCGCCGCCAAACAAACCGCCAGCTTCTGCGGAATCGCCGATGCCATCAGGGTCGCCCGGTGTGTGCTGCACGACGAAGAAATTGTTTTCTATAATTAAACAGAGGAAAAATGTGGACACAACAACACGCCATTTATGTGTGTCTTCTTGGTTGCGCATATTTTAGTATGTGTAAAATAATGGACGGGGTGTCGAGTCACTCTCGGTTTTAATACAGCACATTGGGAAGTTATTTTGTGCATCCCTGAGTCGGCTTTTTTGCACATTTTTAATTAAGGATTCCTATTATCATTATCAAAAGTACACTCGAAGCAAAGTGATGTTTCACTTATCATCAGCGGTTTCAACAGCCATACATTGACGGTTCACCATTCAGTTCTATTGAAGTCGCGGGGTTTGCTTGTACTGCTGTGCTAGCTTCATCTAATGTATAATTCGTATCAGATTTATTGCGTGAGTCTGTGTAGTTCCAGCCACAAATTTTACTTTGAAAAAGGTAATTGAAATATGAAAAGCAGCCTTTTATCTCAGCCGGCGAAAGCTCAGTACTACAGCAGACGGACAACACTTCGGAAGTGATAATCGACCTCACTTGTACTTCCTATCAAGGAGCTAACATTTCTGCGTTCATGGAATTGCATTTCAGTCGTCGTGTTCGCGTATGACCTGTTACTGATAGTAAACAGTAGTAATGGAAGCACCATAAGTACATCATTCTCTTCTGTCCTAAAGAAACATGTACCAGCCGGCCAATACCCGAGCTGAAGCTTTAACCTTTCGAGTATCCTACAAATGCCCACCTAGGCCATTACAAGGGATCATTAAATATGGTGAGTAGTGGCAAGTATGCAAAGGACTAACTTAATCAGGAACTCTAGGAGAAGGCCGCTGGCATCACTTTCTCGTTTCCCTAACACGCCTTTGATAAACAGCTATGTAGTGATTGACGTCCCGACGCTGCAGGTCAGAACCGAGACACACCGTGGGGAATCATTACTGTAACCAAGCGTTATTAGAATCAAAAGAAGGCTCTTCCATATCTCGTCTTACATCGACATCGCTCCCTCCTACTCATACACCACGTCTTCACGCTCGTCTCCTGGATAGTGCAAATGCATAGTCGATAAGCGATTCGCTGTGCCGGTCTGTTTATTTGCATATCGCTGGCTCAGATATTTCTTCGGGTGACCTATACGACGTTCGAAACTCAGTTTGGTTGCTTCACTTCTCAAAGTTCAGGTGACGAATTTACGTAAAACATTTGCCGGTCATGGGGTAAATGCGGTAGGCATGTTAAGCTGACACTAGCCTAACCAGTAATTCAAGAGAAAGGAGCTCATGCTACATTTTTGAGCTCCTTTCACTAAGGAGTTCATTCTGACTGAATAAAGCTGGTACTCGATTCTTCAGAACTTTCGCCTGTGGCACGCAGCCTGCGATGATGACGGCGGCCACTTTTTTGCTTGATTCTCCCCTGGTCCAAATACACGGTGGGGCACGGCTAGTATCGCACCGGTAAGGGTCAGCCATCGGGGTGTTCGACTGAGGACTGCACCCAAAGTAGACGGCAAAAACTAAGCAAATGTTTGTACCACTACGACCATGCAAAATGGTGCTTCGAGAATTCTTCCGCAGTTGCATTCAGAATAACAAGATCCGAAGTACCAAAATACTAAAAAAAGAAAACGCCAGAAAATTGCAAGTATTTTAGAAACAGCTACCACGAAAATGTGACCATAGATCTAATTTTTCCGACCAAAAAATGGCAGTATTATTACGTCAGACAGCATCACTGATGCGGCCAATTCACAGGAAGACTATGCGTCCGAGAGCTACCTGAAGGAGCCTGCACAAGGCGGACTACGGCAATATTTAAGTTATTCTTATCAATTCTGGCATTCGGTTAATATTGTTGTAGTCTCACGATTAAGTACCCCTTTTGGGAAGATTTGGCGTGCTGCTAGTGATAGAAGGTTATTTGCTGTTCATTTCACAGCCTGTTTTTTCCAGAAAGGCTGGCATTCCATCCAATCATTCTTGTTGTTTTGTTGGAATGATCGTTCCCCGATTTCTCTGTGCTATCCGCCGAGTTAGTATTGTCTCTGCATATTCAGAAGCGCCTTTTCATTTTTGCTTCGTGTAGTACGCAATTCTTTGTTTCGCTGAAAAATACATTGTAATGAAAACGTGAAACTATATTCAGCATATGTTACTGCTCCACTCGGGTAACAGGAACATTAAAGACAGCTTCAAATTCTTCGATATGCAAAACAGCAATTTCCAATGTGCCTACAAATACTATCTCGTGTAACAGCGACTTGTTTGGAGCTATGGTGCATTCTGCCTGACCACAGATTGGGTTTCTTAGCCGGCTAGTGCTGCAGTTTCTTGAATAAAACGAATTCACCCTCATGCAAACCTAACAGATCTTTACGCATGCTGGTTGGGTTAACGCCTTATGTGTTTCAATGCCCAGTTGGTCTCTACAACTTCGTTTCTAAGGACTTAAAAAGATGCTTCTAGAAGTCATAGATCGGGCATGTTCTGAAGTGTTTTCTGTCTACATTAAGGCACAGATGATGTCACTTGATGATTTAGAGACGATTTTATTTAGCACTTCAAGATAACAGGGTAACAGCCCACGGAACTAAATGCTGGAGGAGATTCTTATCGGCAGTTTTCTAGACTGCAGGGGAGGGGGGGGGGGGAGGAGGTAGGGCACATAAATTAATCGAATATGGCGACGGTATAGAGGAATGCTGCTGAAGTCACCTGAGGTCAGTGGCTCGGTGGTTTTGGCGCTCGGCTGCTGACCGCAAGGACGCGGGTTCGGTACCGGCCATGGCGGTCGCATTTTGATGGAAGAGAAATGGTATTAGCCCGCGCACTGTGTGACGTCAGCGCACGTTAAAGAACCCCAGATGGTCGAAATTGTCCAGAGCCCTGCACTACGGCGTCCCCATAGCCTCAGTCGCTTTGGGAAGCTAAGCCCCATTAAATCAAACAAATAAACCAAGTAACTTGCACACTGTATGTTCCTCCACTATGATAAGATGTCACCACGCATCCTCACTTCATACCTCTATGCTCCTTCTCTTTCCTACTGTGGAACAACAGGCGAATGCATTTTTACCTAGCCGACCTATCCACCCTTCCTCACATGAAACATTTCTCCCTTGCAAGGAACATTGCTGCACTGTACTTGATCAGAGAAAGAAAGCAGCTGCCTGATGCAAAACCCTATAAACTATCTTGAATAAACAGCGCGAACAAAGACGAGCACAAAAGACAAGAAGGCGAACGACACGGCGCCGTGTCGTTCGCCTTCTTGTCTTTTGTGCTCGTCTTTGTTCGCGCTGTTTATTCAAGATGCTTAACCAACTAGCCCGTCAAAACGTGTTAACGCCACCTATAAACTAAACTATGCAAAATAGTGCTTCCTTTAAACTTTCGCACAAAACACGCCCTTGGGTTTTCATGGAAGCAGCACCGAGTGAGTCAAACCGTCCTTATTCTTTAGGGCGCAAAAGAATAAACGAGAAATAAAGCATAAATCGCTGTCCAGATTTCTTTGTCAAAGGCCGACGTGAAGGCGATCCGCCAGGCCGGTGGCTTGCGCTTTGAAGACAATTCCAAACAAATAAGATGAACAAAGAGGTTTGCATAGCGTGGGAATTAAGAAACCAGAAGACCAGGTAGCGAAAACAACCAGATATTAATTTGTCAAGCTGATTCACCGAAAACACGCTAGAAAAAAATGCAATTCGCTGTCGCTTTGATTTTGCTTGACATAGCCCCGCCATTTTTCCTTTTTTTCGTGTAGATGTATTTTAATAACTAGGTGAAACAATAATAGACTACATTTTGAATTATGTGCACAGATGGAAAGCAGGACTATCGAGATTACCTTTTTTTCACGCGCTGCTTTCTCGAAGCAATTACCGCGCTTTGTAGCGTCAGTTTATTCGTGTGCGGTGAAAGAAACGCGCACAATAAATTTAAGCTCATCTTGATGCGAATATTTGTGTTCAATTCCATTCGATTATTCTCATCCGCTCGGGTATCTTACTAATTCCTGCTAGAGCGAGTGCACTAGGCAACCTAAGTGCAAAAATAACAGAATAATACCGAATTCGAATGCTATCATCAGCAAGCTCATCTTTCTCAGGCAAAAAGTTTGAAAATGGGACAATTGTAAGACACTGCTATGAAACTATAGAAAGCATTTGTGCATTATTCTGGTATGTAGGAAAATCTCTCTTCTAAAGTGTTTCAAGCGATCGCATCGAATACGTGAGACTGCCAGAGAAAACTAATTGGGAACGCTTTTGACGATAGCAAAACTTGAATAGAAAAAAAAATAGAAGACTGCCATTGGGTGATGTGCGGATAAATTCATTGTTGTAGTGAAATATCATGAGAAAAAACAGCGTTCCTAAAACGTTTCCCGCTCAAAAATGCTTTTGTCCAGAATTGCTGGGTATGAGGCCCATCCGTTGAGTAGCGAGCACCTCGTCACCTACACGAGGTAATAACGCCCGCGGTGCAACGCATGCCCTGCACAAAATGCTTGGCACCGTAAATGTGCGTGTTAAGCATTTTCGCTTGGGGATGTTGCTTTAACGTATAGAGCTTCGCAATAACATGAGCCCTTCAAGTGAGAACAAATGACCTTTCTAGGAATATAGGTTGAGTGCCGGAGAAGAACTGTACTGCCATGGTCACGAAACCGTTTCACTGCATCGCTGAAATCTCGTGCGCTCATGCTCTTCCTACTGCTGGAACCACGAAAGTCAAGTCTCGCAACTACATTTGGCGGCTGTCTTCTCTCTGTAACTGGCAGATATCCCAAGAAATATTTATACAGAAAACTTCTGAAAACATAGTCTAAATGTTCCGAGGTACCACTCAGGCAACTCAGCAAACGACGCGGTTCCGCGGGCCAAGAATTCTTTTAACTCGTTCGCCGGGCCGCAGCAAACGTGCAATCAACTTACACACAAACCGGTGGCCTCATCGCAGGTTGTGTCTGATGGACATTCACTGCAGGTCTTGCCTACCTTGTACATAGATGTTCGCAGTACGTTCCCGCTAAAAGAGAGAAGAACAATCCTATATGCGGATCAATTGCTTCAAAACTACATTTTTTAAATCAAATTTGAATTACACGTGTACCAAGTCTACTGAAGAGTAAAGGGACACGCTACAGTCGAGAACCACAATTAGTTTCATTTCTTAAATGAACCTTCAGTCCGTATACGCGTGCAACACTGCAAAGATGGAGCTTGAAAAAGAGTTCAGTATAGAACATGTGCGAATTCCTTCGCAGGAGTAGAAATAGTGGAAATAAGGCTTAACTATTAGTTCAGCTCAGTTTAATTTATTACAATAATGTTCACCCGTAAGCGGGCATTGTACAGGGTTAGCTCTTACAGAGAGAATATTACATGTCGCGAAAAGTAATCACTGAGGAAGGGTTGTCCAAAAACTAGGGGGCACTTTGGTGATCTAAAGTACGATGAGGCGAAAGCTTTTTGCGTGATGTTGCTACCCCTGTCGCTGTTTCTGTGCTGAAAGTACTAATAAAAGACTATGCGATGGTTACTCATCACTGTGCTGTCTTTATTCGAGTCCATTGACTTCGGTTAGGTCCATTCCTACTTCCAGGCCACATTCAACATGTCCCGCGTTTGCAGTTACGGAATTCTACACCAAATAATTATCTTCCGCAGATCATCAGTTAAGCGACTAAGCAACTAATTACCAATTAAGTATCAACTAATCACTAATTATGTGAGTCATTAACAAGTTACCAGTACTAATTAGGTAACTAATTACCTAATTTCAATGCGCTGAATAACTAATTGCCAATGAACTGCACTGTTACTATACATATAGTCAGTGATGATTTTGTGGTACGGCATACTACACCTTTGATGACGTCATCGACGACGCCATCAGTTAGATTGACAGCTATAGTCTGACAAACGCGACCGAACACGATGGTGAGTCATGAGCCTATAAATGCTTTCGCCTTAATAAATGCTGGGAAGACAAATATGGGCAAGTGGTACTAGCGATGTAACTGGCGAAGGCAGTTCCAGTCCGCGGCGGTTGCGAAGTAGAAGGAGGCAGGGAAGGCAGCGGGTGGAGGACGCGGACATGCAATTTCAAACGGATGGTTGCCACGGTGAACTGTGATGTAGGGGGCTGAATGCGGGGAGAACGTTCCGTAGAGGTACAGGCTGGCAGTGTGGCGTCGACCAGGGGACGTTGGCATACCGGATTACGATTTTAGAGATGGAACGCTGACGTCATACAGGTAAATGCATAGAATGAATCCTGAAGCAAGATTTTGAACGTATTCTAATGAGTCGATGATATATGATATTTATGCTCATACAAAAGAGGTGGCGGTTTGATAACGATTCTGTGTGCAACCTCTCTTCAGCGCAGCCCTTAATCAAAAGCTCCATTACCTTCCCCCCACCTCCTATCCTCCTGCAGACCCAGTCGATCAGCCATCGCTGTTCATCCGGACGAGAGCTCTAAAGAGTGGCTGCCCCTGTTGATACTTAATGGTGGTTTAACGTCCCAAAGCAACTCAAGGTATGAGGGGCGCCGTAGTGAAGGGCTCCGCAAATTTCGACCACCTTGGGTTCTTTAACGTGCATTGACGTCGCGTGTACACGGGCCTCTAGAACTGTGGTTTTGGCATAGTGCTCCTTACTGTACCCTAGAGGGAAAGCTGCCAGCTTTTCACTTCATTTATCATAGACGCGCGAGGCTTGCTGGGAAGGCAGCAAACTGGTTTGACATCTAGTGGCTTTTTGACAGTGCTACGGATTTAATTTTTTTTGTTGTTGTTCGGTGTCGCTTTTACTACTGTAGTTTTCACTGATGTTACGTGAGCATTGCGTTTGTGTACTGCATCTACGCACGCAGGTCATTTCAGATCCGAAGCATACGAAGGCGCTTGACTCGAAGTGAGCTGAGCGCAGTGTCTGGTGCCTGCTACGCCTAGATTCCGTTTGCCCTTTCAATAGGCGCCATTTACACATCAAATTGGGTTTTGCTCAGCGGTAACCTGTAGCTCCTTTGCATTGACATGTGAAAGAAGGAAACTAGTTTTTTTTTGTTAACTGAGAACGCGATAGTCCGTCCACTGCTGTTACCACACTTCTCATTCTCGTAGGAGCCTCCGAGACACTTTAAAGGTGCAAAATTAAGTACTTCAGCAAGCCCCACTAGTGGTAATCCTAGTCGCCGAGGATTGCGTTCGATTCATTTCGAAGACTGTCGGTGGCCGCACTTTGCATGCAGGAACGACTTCCGCTTCATGAATTGATTCACACAAATACCCGCTCGTTGCACTTTCAGAATGAACACGGTCTTCACTTAATTGTAGTAGGAGAGGTTTGCGCTTTCTAACTGATGTTTTTTCTGAGGAAAATCTCTAAGCGCAGCGCCAGGACATGCCGAGAGCCGGCACTAAGTGCGCGAACTAGTTTCTCATAGAAAAGCGGGGGCTCGGGTAATTTTCTCGCGGCACGAACATATCCTATGCAAGGACATAGGGGGCATCCCGCAGTCGCAGACTACACCAATGAAACCTCTGCTTTTCACGATGCAAAAAAAAGAAGCTTCTAAAAGTGATATTTTAAAACTCAACGATTTTTTTTTGCAAAGATATTTGCTCTAGAACGCGTGTATGTTAATGTTAAAAGAAAAAAAATATTTTCCACTTTTGGCTAAGTTTGGCGACATGAAGAGAAAGCCTTCTCTCGCATGGGCGAACTCGGTGCTTGCCTGCTTTTCTGCTCATTTATAGCGATATACAGTTACCATATTTTATTACAGGACATATTAATTGCAAAACAACACTTCCTTGCAACACATAATTTCCAAGAATTTGTATTTCTGCTGTCGTACTGATGTCTTAGGGCCAAGCCAAGTGCGCCTTGCTCTCTTCCCGGCAGTCCTACGGTGGATGAAATGCTCTTTCATGGCTCCTTCGGAAACTCGCATGCATGATGGCGCCAGCGTTCCATTTAGGTAATATTTAGAAAATCTATGGGTTTTAGGGTCTAATATGCGCCCTCGGTTGGCAGCGTTAGAGAACTCGTATCTGGAGTAATATGCGATGCGTTCGAAGCCATATCAGGGGCCGTACAGGGAATATATCGGGTGGGGTGAGAGATATGCTTCAGCGAGACAAAAAAGGAACGAGTGCGTTCGGACTTCATGCCATTTGGGGTCCTGCTCTAGGGCCACTTTGTTGTGCAGGTGTTGAATCTAGCAGCACAGATTCGACAGCCGAACATGTGCTGCTCCAAAATGTGGGCATAAGTGTAGAGGACCTGTCCAGTGGCATCCGGGATCGACGGCCTTCACTGGTGCGACTGGTGCACCAGTGAAATCCTGAATGGGGTTAATAAAAGGGCCGACCAGGGTTCCAGACTATATATGTCTGCATTAGTGATGGCTTCCTGCCATGTTTCGTATAGAAGGCTGTGGACAAGTGAAGGTTAATCCATGCGTAAACTTTCGACACGCTTCCTGGCAGTCCATGACGTTTATTGAGCCAGCACTTTCTGGTTTTTGCTATCGCTAGGGCGCTGATGCAAATCAGTACAAATGTATTTTCTGAGAATTCTTGCAACAATTCTATGACTTTCCTACTTCGGTTAATCTTCGGCCACGGCCCCTCGTGCAGGCTTCTTTCTGCGTCCTTATATGCGTTATTTGTGTCTTGATTGTAAGAGCGTGCAAACGCTTTAACTTGGGCTTCGTGTTTTCCCGCGTGACACTCTGGGTGCATGCAACGATTACGGATGCGCGAACACGTGCTCGATGTGTCTTTGGAGAGTGGCGAAGCAAATGTGGTACGGCGTGCTGAAAATCCTCGCTCCTGCGGTAGTCCAGCGGCAAGTTTTGGTTGCAGAGATTGCCTCAGATTTTAACGTCGGATTTAACTTTATAAGACTGTTAAATACGCGTCTTCAACAATTCGCTGAGTTGCTTTACTTTGGCTGCACTTTACTTTTATCACGGCGTCATGAACAGTCAGTAAAGCGGCGCTATAGTGATCAGCTCTCATGTTATTCCTTTCCTGGTGCACATGTCGTTGTCCTCGTAGCCACGAGGCTTTACTACGAATAATAAAGCGCACGAGACTAGCTACATTTTATGCTCTGAAAATTTGCTGTTCCGCTATGAGTAGACCTGCGTCTTTAAGCTGAGGTCCGCTTAACGTTCATAAAAGGTCCCTATTTAGTGTTAGTGCTGCGTGTTTGCTGGCCTCACGTTGTTTTATTTATACTTGCAAATTTTCATTTGCGTGCTTTAACAATGCATTTCGCCTAATCCCTGATGCTGTAAATAAAGGTTTTGCCCATTTTGTTCTGACAACATATACTAGTTGTGTTTTGAACATTTGCATCGTATTACTTCTCCACAATTCTTACGCAGTCAGAAAAAAAGTCGCACAGGGAGCAAGGTTAAGTGGACTTGGCTATGACACTGCCAAAAAGCTTATTACAGACTTATGAGCCACAGAATGAAATTCAAAACATAATGCTTTTACGTACACCACCGAATAATAACGAAGAGCAGGGGAGGAGTTTGTTGCTGGCTGCCGAGATTGTGTTCATAAGGCAAAAGCATGAAAAACATTTATGTGTTACCCATATGTGCGCTTTTTTCAGCTTTTCAGCTCTGCATTTTCAATGTGTTATAATAAATATTTAGAACTGAAGCTGTGATGCTTCTTTGATATCTGTTTTTTTTAAATGCATTCACAAATAATTTAATCTCTCTTGCATAGTTGCTACCTTTCTATCCCGCATTCGCTTTTATTTCGGAATTTGCGGAGATAAAAATTTGCGCGATATTTTGATTCCAACATCTCAACTGAATTGCGTTATTGCACAAGAACGTCAAAACTTCGCGTTATTCAAATTATTTTTTAAAATATACTTCTTGCCTACTGAACTATTTTTATCTGTTGATTAGAAGTATATTCAGTACATGACCAGATTCATGTGTCGAAATTTCGCTAGTGCTCTCTACATGCCTGCCTTTCCAGACTGCGAAAATATTCAACGTCGCAGTAGCTTTTAACAACCATTTTAACAGCCTTGAAGCCAGAAGTCGGTCCCGTCAATACCTGAGCTCTCGCCCCGTCAATACCTGTGCTCTTGACTCTCGATTTTGGAAGGTACCTTTCGGACTTATCCGAACATTACACTATGCCGTGAACAAAAGCTTGACTGGGGGCTTAAAATCCCCATTTTTCAGCTTAAAACACAGGCCTTGAATATTCATACCCGCTCATTTCCCCGCTGTGCCTCCAGTTTTGTGAGCTGACAAACTAGATAGTAAATGATAAAATCTATGCATTTGTACAGACAAATATTCCCAATAAACATACCGGGCCAAAGCAAGGGCAAAATAAAAGCTGCTGACTGATAATTTTTCACCAAGCCGCATACCTTGTCCTATAACTGACATGGTCAATGTTTTAAGAACAAGCCCGCCGGAAAACTCCACGCTTTCGTTTTAGATGTGCAGTTTATGAGCTGAGTAGTTTAAAGGGCTGCTTTGAACAATGTCAGTTTTTATGCAATTTTTCTGGCACCTCTTCCACAGCATCAGGGCTCGCACAAAGCGCATCGCACACCACAGAAAGTGCAGAGCCCATCTCTGAAAATTTTCCTACCCATTAAGATAGGTGCCACATCACCCTTTGTCGTTTAATTTGGATCTGACCACTTCTGTCAGTGTTTCGATTTCCAAGAACTTCATTAACCTGGAAAAAGCTCACATTCTGGCTCGCGGGAATTTAAGCATAACAGCACTCCTTCAAACGTTAACTATGCTTGTCTTTCAAGCGTTGAGGAATGGTGTAGTCGTAGTGTCTGTTATTCAATCGTTTCAACAACTCGCGCTTGCAGGAGTAGTTTGAATATCTTTGCCGCTCTGTAGTACAATGACACCAACGCGTCGGTGCTGTGGCTAATGCACTTTCCATCACTGTGACTGACTCGCCTTTATAACTGGTTTGTGCCATTGAGAACTAAATAAAACGACTTCTTGTGACTAGTTTACAAGAACCAGAGGCGTCAGAAAGTTCTGACCCAGCAGTTAAATCACAGAAATTCAGTATATTTTTTACTCTGCAACAAAGTAAAAACAACATACCCAGGCGCATAGTTGCACGCGAACAGCTTCTTGAAAGGGAATTGCGGCTGAGGGTCATTTTGAAGCTTGTAATGCGTGTAACCGCAGCCAACGTACCTTGTTTGCGCCCATGTTACCTGCAAGTTAAGAAAACAAAATTGGATTTATGTTCACTGCATGGAAAAAAAACAGACAAAATCCAGTCGAAAGATATGAAGGAATAGTAACTGCAATGGTGTGGCCGCTACAGCACTAGTAGAATTCCCTTACAACGGCCCGAACCCTAACGGCCAGTTCTCGTACCCAAAACACCTGTCTGGCTCGCAAGGACTTGTTCTCCGGTTGCCCTTGGTTTTACAATTAACTCCGTCGCCATCCATGGGTCGTGATATATCTGCCCATCCTGGGCAGATATAAACACGGCGCTGGGCGGGTCTTTTCTGCGCTCCGAAGTTGCGTGCATTATGTTCTTAGGTGCGCAGCCGGAAAAATGATGTAGGAAAAAGAAAAGAAGAAATGAGCGCATCTTAAAGCGCAAAGCCCCGATTGTTGCATTTGGTGTCGGGGTTTTCTAAAAGTTGCCACTGTCCTGAGGTGCTTTAAACATAGGCCAGACCGGTAGCTGTACTATAGAAAGTTTAGCAGATCACAAGAGAGTACTTGGAGGGGATTCTCTTAACCTGCCGAACGATTGCCGCACGTACGGTAAAAAGACCCATTGGGTCGACTGACCTATCGGGTCTACAAGTCATGAAATTCTTTCTTATGCACCCAAATAGTGCTTACTGTATGACCCATACTTCCGTATTATTGACTAATTGGGAATTCGAATATTTAGTCTCATGACTTCAGTTTCAATGATAAACTTTGTGGATTGGTTTTTTACGCGTGGTGTAAAATGTAGTGATTGCTTTTTTGTGTTTTTGTGCCGTGTAGCGTATCTTTCTCGGATAAACTTGAGTTGCGACTTAGCGCTTGTCATTGTAATTTATTTCTTCCCCCGTGTGTCGCCTTTCATGCTTTTTTCGGCTTTGAATTTTGGACGAACTTCCCCCTCGCCCGATAGCAGGCCTGGCCCTGCACTAACTGGCCTTGGCATGCATGGTTAGTTTCCCTGGCGGCAGCTAGAGGGTAGTCTTGCAGGGTTAAAGGGGAAAAGCTCAATTTATAATTCAAACAATCTATAAGATTTCCCTCCGTAAATGGAGAAAAAAATACCGCGTAAAGCTGCCCTTAAAGCGTTCTTTAAAAATGGCTTGAGAGGACGATTATGGAAAGCTATCTGTGGGGCAATGCTAAAATCCTCACGCTAGGTGGGACTATGCCGAGAAGTCTTTTGTGCCCAATACGTGTGGGCAATAATAATGACATTAGCGTTATCCCACTTGCCAGTTGGTTGTGGCCCTGTAAACTTATTTTTTGGCTCAGTTCGTGCTAGCTGGGTTAAATTTGTTGGTTTTACATGATCAGTCCGGCTAAATTGAGTACGCTGGTTTCTCCCCAGATTCATGTAAAATAAAGTATTTTTAGGTCAGATGCTGTCCAAATGTAAGATCTTAGATTTCAATGCCAGATTGCCTTTACAGTCTACGTTAGCAGACTGGGGTACCTCTTGTTTTTAACGGGCCTTAGATGGTATAATATATTGCTAAGCCTTCGTGAGGAAAGAAAACACGTAGTAGCTGTCGCGTTCTTGGTCCGACACTTCCGGGGCGTAATGGAGAAAGGGATGAAAAAAGGAGTATTGGAATTAAAAGAGCGCGTTGAGCAATCTCTGAGCAATTTTAAACCACCATAAGTTCTTCAACGTCCACTGCCATGACAGTATAGATGTGTGTGTCTGCATGTGCCCGCCATCGAAATGTGGCAGCCTTAAACGCCACTCGAACAAGCGATCTGGTGCTCAACGGCTGGACGCCACATCGATGAACAGGGTCGACGATCAGCAGAATTTTTTTTGGCGCAGTCTACCTAAATGACAGGTCCAAATCTATAAGACAGATAGAGAACGGACCCCTCAGGGAAAATAAAATTAACGATTACAACAAAGAAGAAGAATCCGCACCATACACGGTGGTGGCTGGGCCAAGACAACGTTTATTGCTTTGATGCGTGTTAATATAGGCGTTGTGCGAAACGGTTAGAGAAGGAGTGTGAGGAGAACAACGACGATAACTGCTGCCGCAATCTTGGTTGACGTCATTTCGATGTAGCAAAAGGTTATCTTTCCAGACTCATTTTCAGGTTAATCGGCTTGCGACCTTCACTAACGTTTCCAAAATATTCTCAACAGCTGCAGCTCTAGCAACAGCGGCTGCGCCAACCGAGCTATACAGTGGGGCTTAGGAAGAATTAATAGATGGGCCACATAAAGTATGATAATGTTAGACATCAACGTCAATAAGTCTTGGCTAGTCCTACCTATGCATCAGCCAAAATTGTATTGTACAGTCGACAGTTCAATACGAGCACTTTGCACTTTGCTACCTGTGCAGCGCAGCTTGCAACAACTAACTTACTACAAGATTCGCATTAGTCGACCGCACATTTCTTCAACTCATGTAGCGGGTACTTCTGTAGCGATAACTACATTACGGTAGCCTTCCGAGCGTTCGGGGTAGCGGCGCCGCCAAGCTGTCACGTGGTTGGTCACGTGATGCGGAGCAGCTGCCGGCGGCGTGGCGCCGTAATTCATCACGTAGTTCGTCGAGTGGTTGGTCACGTGACCAAGTTACACTCGGCCAGCTGTAGCTATCGCGTCACTCCAGGTTTAACCAGAGCTAAACCACCGCCAATGTTTTTTGCAGCATGATAGGAAAAGCCTTTTCCTCGCTAAATATTACAACACTTTGACACCCAAATGAAGAAAATTTTCAATGACTCACGACACGATCTCATGAATTCTGACATGCAGCTGAATTTTTTGCACGAAAGCACATTAAGGAAAGTAACTAGCGCAAATTCTTCACGCCTAATGATCCCCTACAATGTCAGAACTCTATGGGCAGCAGTTGGAGTGCCTCGGTTTTCTCACCACCCGCAGTCTCTTGTGCTCACGACCAAACTATTCCATCCGGGAACCACTGGCTTCTGCTGAGTCGCACATAAAATATCTTTCGCAAAATGTTCCGACTTTTTAAACAGGAACCGGCGCCACATTTATACATGCAAAAGTAAGCAATGAAATAACCGCGGCACATTGACCTGAATCCTTACGAGTTACATTTAGAGGGTTCCAATGGTTCATCATCAGCTTCAATACGCCCACTGTAAGAAAAAGGCCTCGTCCATTCCCCTCCAATAAACCCTGTCCTTTGCCAGCTGCGCCCACCATATGCCCGCAAACTACTTAACCTCATCCGCCCACCTTGCTTTCTGCCGACCCCTGCTACGCTTGCCTTCTCGTGGAATCCACTTCTACCCATAAGGACCAGCGGTTATCTTCCCTTCGCAGTACATGTCCTGCTCAAGCCCATTCATTCCTCTTGATTTCGGCTAGGATGTCATTAACATGCGTTTGTTGCCTCACCCGCTCTGCCCTCTTCCGGTCACTTAACGTTACACATATTTTCCTTTCCATGGCTCGCTGTGTTGTCCTTAACTTAAGCTGAACCCTTTTCGCTAGCCTCCACGTTTCTGCTGCATAGGTGAATGAGTACCGTTGAGATAAAGCAGTTGTATACTTTTCTCTTGAGGGACATTGGTAAAGTGCCATTCACGATATTAGTGAACCTGCCATATGCGCTCCACCCAATTTTTATTTTTCTAGTTATTTTCCTCTGATGATACGAATCAGCGGTCACTAACTACCTTAAGTGGACATATTCCTTTACCACTTCCAGCACCTCGCTACCAATTGTGAACTGCTCTTCCCCCCTTGCAAGACTGTTGAACATTACTTTGGTTTTCTGCATGTCAATTTTTAGACCCACCGTTCTTCTCTGCCTGTCTAAATCATTGATCATGATTTGCAGCTCTCCTACTGAATGACTCAGCAAGGCAATGTCATCAGTGAATTGCAGATTATTTAGGTATTCTCCATTACCTCTTATCCCAAATAGTTCCCAATTCAAGCCTCGGAATGCCTCCTGTAAGCAGGTGGTGAACAGCGTTGGCGATATCATGTCTACTTGCTGACGCCCTTCCTTATCGGAATTTTATTGCTGACTTTACGGAGGACCATGGTAGCTCTGCAGTTTCTATGTATATCTTCCAGTATCTTCACATCAGGCTCGTCTACATCCCGATTCTCAATGCCTGTATGACTGCTGAGGTTTCCACAGAATCAAACGCTCTCTTGTAAACATTAAAGGCTATAATAGGGGTTGGTTGTATTCTGCACATTTCTCTATCACCTGAATGATTGTGTGAATATGATCTGTTGTGGAATATCCTTTTCGAATGCCTGCCTAATCGTTTGGTTGACAAAGTCTAAAGTTGCGCTGATTCTGTAAGCGATTACCTTAGTAAATACCTTGTAGGCAACGGACAGTAAGCTGATCGGCCTGTAATTTTTCAAATTGTTGGCGTCTCCTTTCTTATGAATTAAGATAATGTTAGCGTTCTTCCAAGCTTCTGTTACTGTTGAGGTCATAAGGCATTGCGTATGCAGGGTGGAGAGTTTTTCCAGCACAATCTCCCCTCCGTTCTTCAACACATGTGCTGTTACCTGATCCTCACCAGCTACTTTACCTGGTTACAACCAGGCAGCTTTAAAATCAGACAAAGCTGAATTGAAGCCAAAGAATGATCACCTTCTATGTCGAACTATAATCAGGAATTAGCCCTTGGCCACAGAGTTGCGCAGTTTCGGTTTTACGGTCTTAGCGGAAACAACTACATACTGCAAAGCAAGGTGTGCCTATAACGTGCGTTACGTACCTGCGTGAAATGCAAGACAGCTGGGCCTCTGGCAACTTGAAATGGGTCGACATTTTGAGGACTGAAGTCCTTATACTCGTCGAACCAGTCTTTAACGCGTCCGGCACCATCCACAGTGCGTGTGTCACTCGATTCATAACTGAAGGCAAGGTTCTGGCCAACCACCTGAAATTTGGCTGGTTTGGGGCAAAATATATCACGCAGTATAAGTGAGAGGACGCAACGAAACTTTTGAATCGCATTTGAATAAGTATCAGTCGTGACCTAAAAAAAATTATTCCTAACGTGGAACTCCGTCAAAAAAATGGAAGTAACAAGACACCGCTGACGGCTGTCTAGCACGCCTGATTTGGTAGCTGCCGGTAAGGCATTAAGGATTTGGAAATTCTCCACACGCATTACGCTTTGTAGCTGCTTTTTGTCAGAAATTTTCAAAACCTTACTTGTTCCAGGCTTCATGTTTAGAAATGTGAGCTATTTTTGCACATTGCATTATTAGCGATGACGGTACTGATGGCTGTTGAATTACTAGAACTTTAGGGCGCACTATACCGAAGCGAGATTTTGTTTAAGGAGCAGTGAAGGTAAACGGGGGGAGAAATGGAAGCCAGCTACTATTTTCACAAGCGTGTGCGTGTACTTAGTAGAATATGAGCGGAGATACAAAACCAGATTTGCTCAATAGCGAACGCCAAAGAAACTAGAAAGTTTGAGATTAATCTGTAAAAGCACAGAAATTCAGAATGCAGACTTCATATGTAAAAGCAAGTCTGTACACACGCGTTGCCGTAAACCTCCGGGAAAATGCTTTTTAAGCTTTAAGCTCTATGTAGGCTAAATAAAATGTTAATCTCTAAGGGACAAGTTGGCGAGACATCTCGACTGCACTACGCTGCTTGAGGACAAAATGCAGTACGCAAAGATATGACAATGGTGTCAACTGAGCTCAAAAGAAAGATATGACACCGTCATGACGTCTTTTCCTTCAGTACGTGAAAAAAATCAAGAAAAGAAAGAACAAGAGCCCAAAATAAAAAAACCAAATTATTAGACCTAAGCGGACCGGCTTAGCGCATTCATCGGCTAAAGCTCATTGCCATAGGGGACGAAGGGCCTGTTGTAGCAGGCCGATTTAGGTTTCACAAGCGACTGCCCCGTTAAGCCTCTCACAGGCCCGTTTTGGCGCTGATACGCGCACGTGCATAGTCGGCCTTCGGAAGACACGATGTTCCACAAAAAATTCCAATTTTAAAGTTGTCGAAGTTTCCGCAAAGCGTCCGATTTAAAACTTTCTATCTTTGTATCTATTACGTATTGTTTATTTCTGCTTACTGCAGATACCCGTGAAGTATACGACCTTATTATTTGCTGGCTTCCGCGCCGAGATTTCAATGCTCATAAACTTGCGGGTACAATAAAACATAGCAATTATCGGGTGCGCTGCCGCTTAACAGACTACAGGGCAGCAACACAGGCATTGACTGGTGATTGACGCCAGAGATCGGCTTTCCTGTGGCGGTTCACGATAATGGTAAGCAGACGCAGAGCTTAACGCTCGCGCTGGAGTAAATCGCACAGCCAATACCTGTGTCGCGTCTTACGTGGCAGCACACCCGACTAAACGACTTGTTAGTTTGTACACGGAGGGTTTGAGAGCGCTGACACGCGCTGGACAAGCGGCCATGTCACGTGGTAAATTTTTATATTTCGCGGGCAGTCGCAGGTAGCGGGAAAAAGTAATACGCAATAGATGGAAACTTCAATGGGTCGTTTTGCTGACCTTTTTGCGACTTGCTATTTGGAATTTCGGCCGAACTTCATTGCTTGCGAAGTTGGTTAATGAAGCTGGTCTAATTACCCAATTGAGTAGAATAAAAATATTGTGACTTGTTCTATGCTGCCGCGAATGTTTGTACTGCTTGTTCATTCTTCGAAGCTTCCGGCACGCGGATTTATCGTTTTCTTTGTCATGAAATACACTCCCAGATTTATCTGGTTGATCGCATTCATGTGGAGCCGATTCTACGTTGCTCCAGACTGTTAAGGTAATTTTTCATGCCGTATCTCGAAAGTTCGCTATCAGCTTTGAACTGAGCACGGGCAAAAGCGGCGGGCATTCAGTTCGACGACCGCCGAGCACGCTTCCTGCTACGCAGCCGCCGAGTACGTCTTTCAGTTCTTTGTGGGAGCAAGCCAATCTAATACAGAGCTTCGTTTGGAAGCCCTTTTCGCTGTCTTTCTGCACGCCGGACTGCCGTCACCACTACATGACATCTGGTGGAGATGCGGGGTAGCCGTCCATAAACCAGAAACGCCGTTCAAGTCGTGGCGCCAGCCATCTGCGCTTCGCATCGGAGGACAAGCCCCCAGTTCACCGAACCAGTCGACGTCTTCAAGGAGCGCAACCTGAGTTCGGGACCCTGCCGAGCCGCACCTGACAACGAAAAGACGCTGAAATGTCCACCATGAGCTCGCCACAGACGTCGACCGCGATCATCCTGCCGCAGCCGCGGATGCCACTAGCATTCAATGGCTCCGCAAGCGAAGTCCGCGAAAAATGGTTGGACTAATTTGAGCTCGTCGCATCGTTCAACAGTTGGGATGATGCGAGCAAATACAGGGACTCGTCTTTTTCTCTCCGTAAGGCTCAGCACATACGTGGTAAAAAAAAACCCATGTCTCCTCTAACGACTTGGGGCCTATTCAAGCAGGAACTCTTGAAGACATGCACGAGCGTCGTGGGGCACGAAAGAGCTGAACGAGTCCTCCAAACCAGAATCCAGCTCCCGAATGTGTCCGTCCTCGGTTACGTCAAATAGATGAACCGCCTCTTTGGTCGCGCCCATCTTGAGGTGACCGAGGAAAAGAAGCTGCAGCTTCTAATGCGCAGCGTCAAGGAGCATTTCTTAGTCCGCATCGTCTTCCAGCCGCCAAAACCCGTCAAGGAGTTGACGCAACAGCCGCCATGATCGAGAAGACCGTCGACGTCCGGACTCGGCACTACAACCACCCGGATAAAGTCTGTGAAATTTGTCCGGACATGAAGAGAACCACCAACGAGAGTCTGCGGGGAGATTTATCCGTGAAATCGTCCGCGAAGAGTTGCAACGACTGCTGCCGTCATCCCCACAGCCGCAAGCACAGACTTTCATGGATGCGGTACGGAAAGAACTGTAAGCACTTGGCACCCCGACTACGACGGCCACAGAACCACAGGCCATCACCTACGCCGCTGCAGTACGCACTCGTGAGCCCCAAGGACACACCCTACGTCCTCTCCGACAGTAACCACTTGTTATACCAAACCCCCTCCCTGCGCTCGCTCCTTCAACCTACGAGTGACGCTCAAGCACCTGGAAATGCGACGCCTGGAGGACTTGTTACAACCAGCCACTATGCTTCATTGCGGTGAGGCCGGCCATATTCTTCAGCAATACCCGTACAGAAGAATGTGTCTTTGTGGGGACTCAATTGATGCCCCACAGCTGCCGCGGTGGCTGAGTGGTTATGGCGCTCGGCTGCTGGCCCGAAAGACGCGGGTTCGATCCCGGCCGAGGCGGTCGAATTTCGGTGGAGGCGAAATTCTAGAAGCCCGTGTGCTGTGCGATGTCAGCGCACGTTAAAGAACCCCAGGTGGTCGAAATTTCCGGAGACCTTCACTACGGCGTCCCTCATAGCCTGAGTCGCTTTGGGACGTTAAACCCCCATAAGCCATAAACCAAACCAATTGATGCCCCACGAGCCCACCCCGGCGCACGACCCTGGGAGATCGACGAGTCCCTGCGCCGAGAGTAGTACCTGTCATCGAGCAGTCTGACCCTCTCACCATCCCCATCCACACCACATTTTGCATCGCCGGGCCGTAGCTACGCAGCGGTTGTTGGCCGAAGGTTCCCCAGCTTCCGGAGAGGAAACTAAAGAAAGTCACGTTTCGAGCTGAGGCTGCTTAAGAGCGAAGCGACGAAGATTCTTCACGGACCAGGCCGCATGAAGACGCTGCCCCCGCTACGCCGACGCCGCACACAAACACGAGCTCGACCTCGACAAGATCTGACTTCAGAATGACTCTGCCACCCAGAAGAGCCCCGTCGACACGCGCTACCCACGATTGACACGCTCGACGAAGTCGTGGCCCGACGCCGACTCGCAACGCAAGAGCAAGGACATCTGACTTGGAAGTGGCTGGCGACGGCCGGAAAGTTGCCGCTCTATTCGACACAGAAGCTGATTATTCGGAGAAGAATGTAACATTCGCCCGCTCTATTAGGCAAAGTCGCGGCCGCTTGGAACGGCCCGCAAGTTCGCAGCGCAGGAGGCCTCCTCTTTACGCGATCGGGGCAATTCACAGCGCCAGTGACCGTCAAGAGACGTACCTATCCTGTGACCTTCGTAGTGTAACAGTAAGGTGCCCGCGACGTAATACTAGGCATCGATTTCTTTAATGAGCGTCAGGTGATCATCGACCTGTGATCCACGTTCACCACGCTTTCGACGGACGAAGCCATGCCTTCGATAACAACTATGCAGCGGCATGTTACCCTGAGTGTCCCGAAAGAACAAGTGAGCGCTCACCCAGATCAAGCATCATGGTCAAACTAGGTGCGACGGATGCGAAGAACATGGAAGCTCTCATCGACGACAGGAACACGGAGTTCCATCTAGAGCGAGGAATCGGCATCGCAAGAGGCACTGCACATTTCCGAAACGGGCAAGCTGAAGTGCTGCAGGCGAACACCAGGAAAGAATACGGCACGTTAACAAGGAAACGACGATTGCTTTGTTTGACGAACTATCCAATGAACGCTACACTTTCACCGTGTTTGATTGAGTCCTAGAAGATTCACCTAAGGAACGTCACAAGCACGTCTTGGACATAAACAAAGCCTTGCCCAAAAACAGACAAGACCAGACCGGCAGTCTGCTTCGAAGCTTCAGAAGTGCTTCTCGTCATCGCCGAAGATCCGACAAACGCCGATTGCCAAGCATCGCATTATGACCGACCAGTACGCCTGACCTCTCCGCCAAAGCACCTACCGTGCGCCGCCACGAGAACGACAAACCAATCAGGACCAAGTAGAAGAACTGCTTAACGAATGCATCATCCAGCCATCAGCGCTACTGGGCGGCACCGGCTGTTCTAATGAGGAAGAAAGACGGTGCACTTCCATTATTTGTCGGTTACCGCCGCTTGAACAACAAAACGAAGAAGGACATCTACCCTCTCCCCGCATCCACGGCACACTGGACCGGCTGTGCAACGACTATTTCTACTAGCGGAATAGTGGCTACCGGCAGATTGAGGTCGATGAAAGAGACCCCAAGAATACCGCATTCATCACTCCGAATGGCATCTTCTCTTTCAAGGTGATGCCGTTTGGTCTCCGTTCCAAACCAACGAAGTTTAAGCAAGTAATGGATACGGTGCTGGCAGGCCAGAAGTGGAATATTTGTCTAGTATATTTAGATGACGTACTTGCCTTCGCCTCGAACTTTGAAGAGCACCTGAAAAAGCTTCGAACAGTACAAGAGTCAATCAAGTCGTCCGGTCTAAAACCGAAAGCAGAGAAGTGCCACTTTGCCTATGAAGATCTCATGCTTCTAGGCCCCATTTGTTTTTCAAGGATGGGGTACGCCAAGACCCACAGGAAACAGCTGGCACTCAGCAATTTCCACCGCCGGCCGACGTGAAAGCAGTAGGCAGATTCTTCTGACTGTGGGGATATTACAGACGAATGGTGGAAAATTTTTCGCGCAACGCCGAGGCTCTGACCCAACTGACAAAGGCAGACGTCTCATTTAAATGGGAAGCGCAGCAAGCGGTAGCCTTCAAGGAACTTCAGAGTCGTTTATTGCCACCACTGATCGTCGCGCACCTTGATCAAAAAGACGAGACTCGAACTCATACCGAGAGAAGCAGCGTGAGCGCAGGCGCTGTCTTCGTTCAGAAAACCGACGGACGGTAGACAGTATTCGCAAACGCTAGCCGTTCCCTGTCCAAAGCCGAAGCAAACCTTTCGACGACCGAGCAGGAGTGCCTTGCCATCAATGCGGCTACGTCAAAATTCCGGCCTTACGTGTACGGACAACCGTTCAAGGTGGTCAGCGATCACCACGCACTCTGCTGGCTTTCCAGATTGAAGTACGTCTCCTACTACCTCGATCGGTGGAGCCCGCATTTCCAGGAGTTTGACGTCACTGTCGTTTACAAGTCTGGAAGCAAGCACTCAGATGCGTACTGCCTGTGAAGAGCACCTGTAGATGCACCGCCGAAGGTCGACGATGATAACGCCTTTCTTCGATCTATCAGCTCCAGCACATTTGTACGTCCAACACTTCATAATACTTACAATTCAAAGCTCCTTCACCCCCCCGCCTCGTTCAAGCGAGTATTGACCTCGCTCTGTGTGCAGAATTATTTCTTCGCGAAGAGCTTCGCAGTGAACAAAACAGCCTATCTGCATATTGTAGCTGCATGTCATCGCGAAGAGTTCTGCCGGCTTCACATGACAAGCCGACAGCTCGACTTCTCAGGTTTTCTCGCACCCTCTGCCGCGTTCAAGGAAAGCTCTGACTCTCTGCCGATGTCGGACATTGTCAGCGACGAAGGACCTCACCCACCCGAGCAGCATTGAACTCCCTTCAAGACCACTCCAGCAGATTGGCAAGTACCTGCTAGGCCCTTTCCTAAAGTGAACGTCTTGAAAAAAGTGAATTGTCATAACCACCGACTACCTGACCCGCTACTCCGAGGCAAAAGCCCTACTGAACAGAACAGCAGATTAAGTCGCCAAATTTTTCCTGCAATGCATTCTTCTGCGACACGGCACTCCCGATGTGGTCATCACGGACAGAGGAACAGCGTTTACGGCGGAACTGACGCAAGCCATCTTGAGCTATATGCAGACAAACATGCCACCGCAGGACAACTACATATTATCCGCAGGCCAACGGCCTGACGGAGTGACTGAGCAAAGCCTTTGCTGACATGCTCGCCATATACTTCGATGCCGAACACAAGACCTGGGACGTCATCCTTCCTGACATCATCTTCGCCTACAACACCGCCGTGCAGCAGACCACCCAGATGACGCCTTTTAGGCTCGCCCATGGTAGGGAGGCCACGACCAAGCTAGACGTCATGCTGCCCAACGTTACCGAAGATAATGCCGCCGCCTACCTTCAGCGCGCAGAAGCGCAAAGACTTGCCGAATACGGATCAAATCCCAGCAGCGACGTGACGCCAGACCCACGAATACCCAACGCGCAATAAAAGCCAGGAGATCGAATCTTGGTTTGGGCGCCCGTTCACTGCCGCTGGTGTGGAGAAAAGCTTTTGCGCGGCTATTTCTGCCAATATACAAGGTTCTTCGTCGGCCAGGTGAAATGGACTATGAAGTCGTCCCTGAACGAGTGACTTCATCCCAGCGACACCGTGTACGGCCATGTCGTCCCTATAAGCCCTACTATGCGCGCTAAAGGACCATGTGCTTCTACACTCGGTGTTTGTAGTGGACAGCCCGTTTTATTTTTTCTAGTCACCTTATTTGGTGTAAGTCATCGTGTAGATGCTTCTTTTAAATGGTACTAATGACGCGAATCCTTGTATTGCTTCTTCATTCTTAAAAGCTGACAGCACGTGGTCTTATCGCTTTGTTTACGATGCAAGACGCGACCAGCCTTATCTCTACTGATCGCATCCAGGCGGAGCCCATTCCACGTTATTCTAGACTGTTGTGGTAACTTTGCACGCAGTATGTCGAAGTTTCGCTATCATCTTTTTAAACTTGAGCACGGCCGAAAGCGGAGGGCA
Source organism: Amblyomma americanum (assembly GCA_030143305.2). Classification (NCBI taxonomy): domain Eukaryota; kingdom Metazoa; phylum Arthropoda; class Arachnida; order Ixodida; family Ixodidae; genus Amblyomma; species Amblyomma americanum. The sequence goes on along the minus strand of JARKHS020009176.1, from coordinate 57,833 downwards.
TGCTGTTCGGCGACCGCCGAGCACGCTTGCTGATACACCGCCGCCGAGTAATTCAGTTGTTTCTGGGCGCGAGTTAGCCTAATAAAGAGCATCGTTTGGAAGCCATTTTGCTGTCTTCCTGCACGTCGGACTGCCGTCACCACTATGTGACAATATAATAGCCAGGAGATTGCATTTGATCGCGTCGCCATATTGCGCCTCCAAAATGTTTTTACACCCAGACTAAAGTTGGCTTGGATGCCCTGTATAAAGAATATGGGTTTCAATTAACGACAGCCAAGAAACTGCATCATGGTTCGATCCCGGGAACACCGGCTTGAGTATAGTAGCGCATCTTTTATTTATACTTGTCTATTACGAAATTTTACAAAATATATAAAATAAACCGATATAAACTTGGGCGTCGCTGACGATATATGTTAGTTACGTTAGATATATGACACCAATGTTCTTTTTGATAGTGATCTTTGTTCTTTTTTATAGTAATCACTGATTACGTGTCGTAGTAATGGTGCACGCTATCAGGTAGGCAGTATATGAGGGCTGGAGTTTATTATAGCTATTGGGCGTTATTTTTGTGTCCAATTCAAATCCTTTACGCTGACATCATGCTGCTGCTTTTACGGGATAGCACAGGGGTGAAGTTTTACAGAAAAGCCGGCGCCGGTGTTGCCGTTTTTTTTTTCCTGCAGTCGTTTTCGAGAAACATAAAAGCCAGTTGTGCTATATCTGCTGCTTCAACAATTTCTGATATATCCAACGTCTATGCGATTACGGACAGAATGGCTGCCCAGAGTTAATGCTTGGTATTCTGTGGAAGCTTACACGTAATCCGCTCCTGTTTATCGTCGTGTTTGCTGTCGTCGCATAGATCGCTGAACGCCTGGGCTACTTCAGCGAGCTCATCGTCCCATTTCTGCAACATAAATGAGAGGGCAATGATGTAAAAGAATGTTATGAACCCCCTCCTCTCTGATGCTGGTGCAACGAAATTCCTTCACTAATCGCAAAACTTGTAGAATAAGCAGCAACTTACCAGATTCATCAGACTAAAACGTATGAAAACGCGGTGGCATCTCGATGACTCACCCAATTCGAAGTTTTGGTGTTATGAAATTACGCTTAAGTGTCGCCAACGTCACGTGTAAGAAACGTTTCACCGGTCTCCCCTCATATTGCTCTCCGTACATTTCGAAGAAATCTTCGGTCCACTACGCGGGCCAGTGGTCCTGGTCCAGCGGATGGTTTATGGTTTATGCTTTATTGGGGTTAATCGTCCCAAAGCGGCTCAGGCTATACAGGACGGCGTAGTGGACGGCTCCGCGAATTTCGACCACCTTGGATTCATTATCCTGCACTAACATCGCACAGTACACGGACCTCTAGAATTTTGACTCCATCGAAATTCAACCGCCTCAGCAGGGATTGCACCCGCGTCTTTCGAGTCACCAGCCGAGCGCCGTAACCACTGAGCCACCGCGGCGGCCGGTTCAACTGAAATATCTGTTTTCTTTGCGGGAAATCGTGTTGGGCTGGAAGCTGCTTATTGTCGGGACGCGCACTATTGTGAAATGCCGAGATCAGGCCATCCGCGAAAATGAAACCCATCATTTTCTTCCGCATAGTTTTTCATTCTTGAAATAGTACCGAAATAAGGTCGGCATTAATACAAACTTCAATTTAATTTCGTCGAAAATAGTGCTGCGCATCTCGAATGTTCTCCACTTGAAAATGTCGAGTAATTTCACGCTGGCTTCTTCAAACAATGGCTCAGGCTACTAGGCACAAATCCAAAATTTCTCAAAACGCGGCCAGGTTGAAAAGAAAGGCATAAGTTGAGTTGCTGTGCATTGAACTGCCGCCCGAGTACGTTGCAGAATAGCTCACTTTTTACAACAGTTCCGGTAAAACTTGTGAAGAGGGCCAATGACATACACATTCAAAACTCGCTATAAAGAAGCGCAGTCCAATAAAATAATGAATATAACGAAGGGGAGCCAGTTACTCTTCAAAGCTCGCGTAGAAAGCTATGTATCTGATATCTTGCTTTTGAGAAGTAGAACTTCTTCAGCTAGATATAACGCACTCTCAGTAGTCCCCTTTAGGAATGCTTCCGTACAGATTCCATGCGGTAGATAGTTGCGCACAGCCTGCTCTGTTGAGTTACCCTGCTCTGTGGAGTAACGCACAAAACATGCAGGAAACTTAATGCTGGACAGAACTGCCATAGTGGTTGGTGTTCCCGTGTTCTCCTCGCTTCACACCGCCCACAGGGAACTCGCGCTGCTTTTCTAGCTCGAGATGCACTTTAGTTTCGAGTTTTTCAGCATGATCGCAAGGTTTGAAGTGCTTGGCAGTGCTAGGTGCCGTTAATATAGGCTTATAACATAGCGCGATCCGCGATCCGTTAACGTGATCCACTTCAGCAGGGCACCACCAGTACTCGTTGATGCAGGCGCGCACACTCCTGAAGGGAACGCGGCGCCATCTGGGGCCCCCATGGCGTTTTGAGCACTCAGAGTGGCGCCCCGAGGAAGTGGTTCACGGTAGTGGATAGCGGATCCCGCTATGATATAACTCTCTAATATCAATATCCCGCTGGATGACTACGCCAGGAGGCGCCAAACAAAAGTCCAGACATTTTATTTGCCCAAATGTTGGCAATCATCAAGGCCTCCTATCTGGCATATGCATTATTCACAAGATATCTCTTTCATATAGTGAAGCGTTCTGGCACGCGTGCTGAAGAGCTCCGCAGTGAATGTGATTTCGCAATAAAATTACTGGAGCGCCCGCTTTTACATAGGTCCGTACCGGCTTCAGCATCCCAATATCTGTCAGTGGCTTAAATTGGCTAACCCTGCAATTCAGGGAAAGCCAAGGATGCTTGCTAAGCTTCTAAGGCTCGTCCAAGGTAACTCCGCTACACGCTCGCCACAGCCGTGCTTCTTTCCTTCTTTCACTCCCCCTTTATCCCTTCCCTAATGTGCGGTTCGGGTGTCCACCGAGATAAGTGAGACAGTTACTGCGTCATTTCTTTTCTTAAAAAAACAATTCTACATATCTAAATTACCTCATCTAATCCAGTGTATAAAAAGCGAAAGCTGTCGGCGTTCATTGTGTTCATTGGCGTTGCCGTTGTCAACGTTCTTGACGTTGATGATCTTCAGGGCAGGAAGGCCGCATAACTGATTCCTGGGTCAGTGAACGCCTCAATGGCGTTCACCCGCCGCCGTGGCTCATTGGTTAGAGCGCTCGGCTCCTGATCCGGGGTTCCCTGATTCGAACCCGACCGCGGCGGCAGTGTTTCGATGGAGGCGAAACGCATATGCGCCTGTGTGCTGTGCGATGTCAATCCACGTTAAAGATCCCCAGGTGGTCGAAACTATTCCAGAGCACTCGACTACAGCACCTCTTTCTTCCTTCATTCTTTCCCTCCCTCCTTGATCCCTACCAGTACGGCGCTGTTCAGATGTCTGCCGATATGTGAGACAGATACTGTGCCATTTCCTTTCCCCATAAACCAACCAAAAGTTACGTGGCGGTGGTGAGGGAGAGATGTGGGCTTCATGCATTAGTGGTGACAACGTTGTGCAGACACGCGGCACGGCAGCTATAGGCCGCAGCGTTCATTTGGTGACCAACCTCTCGCGATCAACCATTCAGTGCCACCTGTCAGGGTGCCAGGGTAGGCGCACTGCCTATCCAGTGTGCGGAACGCAAAGCATGTTTTTGAAGTTGGACACCAACGCCACGTACATGAAACCGAGACTGAAGTCTCCACTGACCTTCGGAGCCGGTTGTGCGCCTTCCCTTTCAAGAAAATGAACAGCCTTTGCAAAGTTGTCAACGCCAATGAATGCCGGCGGCTCACTTGTTTTGATTGTTTTTTGAGGAAATGAAATGGTACAGTAACTTTCACATTTTGGTAGACACTCGAACCGCGCCGTAAGGGAAGGAATAATAAAGGGGGGGAAAGAATAAAAGAAGAAAGAGGAAACAGAAGAATATGAAAATGAAAATTGGTTTTGGGGGAAAGGAAATGGCGCAGTATCGGTCTCACATATCGGCGGACACCAGAACCGCGCCGGAAGGGAAGGTATAAAGGAGGGAGTTAAAGAAAAAAGGAAGAAAGAGGTGCAATAGTGGAGGGCTCCGGAATACTATGCACCACCTGGGGGTCTTGAACGCCAGTTCCTTACCTCAAAATCCAATATTCAATTTTCAGTATAACGAGCCCTGACATCGCACAGCAAACTTAAGGCGCCCGTGTGCTGTGCGATGTCAGTGAAAATTGAAAAATGAACATTCGATTTTGAGGTAAGTAAAAGGCGCTGTATCCGTCTCACATCTCAGTGGAGACCTGAACCGCTCATTAAGGGACCCTTGTTTGAGGTGAAGGTCGTTTCAGGTCGTTGTACTGCCTATCCAAAGATTGCTTTACTTTGCGTAGTGAAGCTTTTCGCTTCAAGGACGGAGCTAAATATTCTTAATCGCCCTTTCGCGGGACCCTAGGACATGTTTCGACAACGCTCCATTTCAAGCGCTCAAGCCCATGTAAACGGGCCGCAAAAGAAATGGGCGCGTTCGCACGGCACATTATTCGGTTAGCTAATGTACCAGAATACGCCGCGGTGGCTCAGTGGTTAAAGCGCTCGTCTACTGAGCCGGTGTACCCGGGTTCGAACCCGACCGCGGCGGCCGCGTTTCGATGGAAGCGAAAAGCAAAAGGCGCCTGTGTACTGTGCGGTCAGCGCACTCTCTTCTTTATCCCTTCCCTTACGGCGCGGTTCGGATGTCCACCGAAATATGTGAGACAGTTACTGCGTCATTTCCTTTCCTCAAAAACCAATTTTAATCCTCATGTACCGCATCCCGCGTGGTGGGCCTTCGCTGCACGTTTCACAGGGACTCGTATCATATATCTTCAGCTCAATAAACGCCAGCTATGCTCAACGCGGTATACATTACGGCAATTAAATCGGCTGGAAAAGGCTGCAGTTTAGCGAAGGCGCTTACGGCTGTAATAAAGCCGCGCCTTTAACCTTGAAATGGCGGGACCCATTGGACTTCGTAATAACTAGATTCAGATGTCAACTATAAATATCAAACACTTTCTGGACTGCCTATCATGTCTTTCAGTGCCTCCGTAGATCCATCAATATTTTTCCTTTGTTTGTTGAGCGTTTCAGGTGGTCTATTTCCCAGAATTCAATAGGGACCAAAGTAGAAAAGAACGTATATAAATGCTAGTTTATAAATGCAAAGGAGGCTTTCTATTGCTGTTTTGTTTGTCGTTGTAGTCAACCATGTAGCCAGTGCCGAAAGCCGTTTCAGCCTTCACCTCTTTCGGGTCTGCGATTGATCAGCTAAGCAGTTAAGACCTCTCCTCCAACCAGCTTTGTCCGCACATTTTGCGCAGGACTGCCGACAACAATGTCTGCTCCGCTCTCTCAAGAACCAGGCACATGACCGAACACATGACGTTTAATAATAATAATAATTGGTTTCTGCGGAAAGAAAATAGCTCAATATCTGTCTCATATATCGTTGGACACCTGAACCACGCTATAAAGGAACGGATAAAGGAGGGAGTGAAAGAAGAAAGGAAGAAAGAGGTGCCGTACTGGAGGGCTCCGGAATAATTTCGACCACCTGGGGATCTTCAACGTGCACTGACATGGCACCGCACACTGGCGCCTTAGCGTTTTGCCTCCATAAAAACGCAGCCGCGGCGGTCGGGTTCCAAGCCGGGTACTCCAGATCAGTAGCCGAGCGCCCTAACAACTGAGCCACCGCGGCGGGTCACATGACGTTTACACAAGGTAAAACACTGCAATTCACTTGCCGTGGGGCATATTTTTGCACTGTATATTTCGTCTCCCGGCGCACCTCTCTTTATGCAGCCGCACCCGCCGCACGCAGGACGCTGCCCAGAAAAGAAGGCTACTCATTGTGTCTTAAGTCGCAACCGTCCTCTCTCGCCACACGTGTACACTCCCATAAATATCTGCACCTGCTACTCCACTCATACAAAATCACCTTCAAACTCCTGGAGGCATAGCAGCAGAAGCTGGCACTGTTCCCCTCAAAAACAGCTTAATCCGCGGAGAGAAAACGTTGTTTTGAGTGGAACCATATGTAGCACCTCTACATTCTAAAGCGAGCAGCATCCGCTGCATAGTTCTTTGTATCCGTCAGCAGGTCGAGTAATGACGTGAATTTATCCGCGTAGTTTAAGCTGTACATTTGGCGGCTGAAACACACAAGGCGTCAGAAACGCACAAGGCTTGTCCTTCCTGGAGGTAACCGTAACCCTAACGTCCACTTACGATGGCCACCAGAAAGTAGTTACTCTTCCGCATGCTTACCAAGCGGTACATGTTCGTCGCCGGTTGAAAGCCAGAGAGCCGCCCCTGAGCTAGCTGGGAGCGGTAATCGTTGTGGGCCTTGAGCACCTCGGCTTTGTCCGAATCGCTTAGCCCGGCAGCGACAGAGATGCAGTTGGGATTCGGTGGCTTGCAAGCGGTGTGCGTCAGGCCGCCAGGCAGCTGTTTGTACTCCGGACGACAATCGGCAGACGCCGTACCACGGGGGCCAGCCGCGGAAGCTGCAAGCACGGCCACAAGAAGAGACCTGGTCGCGTCGTTCTTCGTCCTGGTTCTCATCTTCGTCTTCTTCTCCTGCTCACGAATCGGCACGCATTCACGGAGGCAGACTGCATCCTTCTTTTCTTTCGTTTTGTAGTGGTAAGAATTGGTTCTCTTTATTCTAAAATGCGGCATAAAATTTGATGGGAGTGGCTAAAAGTTTGTCCTTGCCGCCATTTCCGCCAGTTTGCTTTGATGCCGACCATAGGGCCAGGTCTCTTGAGGTTTTATGGCGCACAAGATGATAGGTGGTTTTAATTCGAATGCAATAGAACCCCTACGTCGGAAAAAAGTGTCCTTCGTTTTTTGAAGCGTCCACCTGCAACGGTTGGCAGGTGGCCAAATGGAGAATAAGAAATCCATGCCTCTGGAAGAACCCCGATAATCAGATAATAGTTACTGTGTACGGAGGGGATTCTTACACGGGCGCAGGAATCCGCAACCTGAGGGGGAGCGTCACGGGAACAACACGGCGGGTTTCCAGCATTGATTCTGGATGGTGAGCAGAAAAGTGAGCTCAGAATAGGAGCGGAGACAACATAAAGGCGCGTTCGCGCCTGATGCCTCTTTTCTCATGTAGTATTTCCGTCCGAGCAACTTACAGAAAAGAGCATCGATGGATACTAGCGATCTTACATGTCCTAGAAAACCAAGTTTGCAAGTGAACCATGCAAGTGTAAATACATATCAAGAATTCTAAGTGTGCAGTACAGGTGAATGCAAACAAATATGCGTGATGTGCCACGTCATCCAAAGGCGAATTAGTCTAATGTTGCGCTTTTGCGTCAGATCAACCCACCGATCCCCTGCCATTTTTTTTAATTTGCCTAATTATTTTTGATTCATCGTAACTCCTTTTGCACATGTGTGTGCTAAGCGCTCATTATTTTAATCACGTTAAAAGGCTCCATTTGGTTTCGCTTTTACTCACGGTTTAAACTTCGCAGTAATTGTTGATTGTATAGTATTCTACACGCATCACAACCAAATGAATTACTTTTGTTTCAGATATTTTCATGCAAAAAGTTCCGTACCGCACTGTGAAATATTTATACGGCTCTACTCTTCCAACTTCTGAAATAACTGGTCTTTGTGATAGTAAGAACCAGCTTCTAGATGTCATTGACCATAGATAGCTGCAAATATTTCGATGTTACTCTTTATGATAAGGACAGTGCGATATCGCTCGTTAATATTTTGGCTATTTTTTGTGTTGAAACACCCCCTGGCTGTTACGTGCGTAAATATAGGCCTATAAGTATTTATCTAAAAAAGCGCAACTGCATACTTATAGCTTTCTCCTAACAAGTTGTCTAGATAGATGCCAAGGAACCTAAGCTCAATTTTCGTCATTAGTAACATCTGTTATAAGCCGATAATAGGCTCTTGTATTGATTAGCTTATTTTTTTCTAAACCCTTTATTCCAAAATTTTGTAGAGCCCCGGAAGAAGCGTAGCCTGAATGGATTGTGCTAAAAACGTTGTTATAGCGAAAGAACGAAAGGACAAACACATGAAGAAAGCCAGCAGTCAACGAACCCAAGGTGCATAGGGGAATGTTTCTATTTTTTTTCTAATTTGTAGTGCTGATCAGTGGGAGAATAATGCTTCGATTAATGTAAAGAAAATTAATTATAAAGCAGCAGAGAAAACAACCATGCCACCGGTGGGATCCGAACACACGACCTCCCAATATCGCATCCGCTGCTCTACCAACTGAGCTACGAAGACGGCTGTCCAATCTGCTGCTCTCGTGGGTATGTTTTATTGAGTGTAAGCGAACCTTGAGAGTCTTCACCAGCGCCTCCCTCGTTCATAGCGGCGGACATAGCACGTTCTGTATTACCGCGAGTGTGACGTAGAACGTCATCTAACGACGAGGGCGGAAACTGTGCGAGAGCCCTCTTATGCAACCTATGGCATCAAGACTGCCAGAACCGAGACCTTCGTTAAGCTATTGGCAGACAAGGCAAAGGAAATGAAGGGCTCGTTTGAGAAACGTATGAAGGAAGCCCGCAGTCACCGAAACCGAGGTGCATAGGAGTATGTTTCTCTTTTTTTTTATTTCCCCGCAGGGGGGCGCCTGCAGCTTGCAGGCGTCGCGACGGTGAGTGGTGTTGCATTTGGGTTGCAAGCCCCAAGGGTAGCGTTGGCCTGGCGGCCTGGGGCAAAGCTGGAAACATCCGAAGGTCCCGGCAAAGGATGAGTCGACTGGCAACAGAACAACTTGTTTATTCTGGCATCGCAAAAGAGCAGCCGGTCAGGGCGACCACGTTACTCGCAGGAAGAAATCGAAGTCTCTCGTTGGCGTCCGGGGCAGCTCGCTTTATACCCACGGAGTCGAGGGCAAGAGGGAACGGCTTGGGAAGAGGCGTCCGATACGGCGACGCTTGAACATGTCCAGACGTGACGGGCGCGTCAGCCAGGCCGGCGCCGGTCAGACCTCCTCGCCTCCCAGTTGGGGAGCTCCTCTCCCCGGCTGCCGCGCTTTGACAAGCGTGGGCAGCAGCATGCACACACACACACACGCACGCACGACGACACGTGGCACTGAAACCTGTCTGGACGCGCTTGGCGGGAGGCGTTGCGGCCGCGATGAACGAAGCCGCGGCGTCCGTTGCATCCGCGCCGGCTATACCGCGCGTTGTAGGCGAGACGTAACAGACCGCCCCGCCGGGAGAAGGAGATCCCGATGGTCAGGGGACTGCATCCGCTGTCCAGAGGGATGTCGCTCGATGATGCTCGTAATCGAAACCGATCGTCCCTCGACGTTGCTTGAGCGCAGCGCACAGAGAAGGCCTCGTTCTCGGGTTCAGGATCACATAGGACACTGCAAAGTCACTTCGGGAGAGTTGCCATTTTTGTGCTCGTTCCCAGCAAGCGTTAGAACTACGCCGAAACGCAACCGCTCAGTCAGCAAGCACGAGACAACCCTCACTAAGCTCTGCCAGGCTCTTTCCCCTTTTATACTACTGCCTAGTTCCTTACAGTAGTCAAGCAGCACTCAGAACGCGTCCACAAATTGGAAAATTGCACTAGAAAGCACATAATCACTTTGAAACACTAAACAAAAGCAATATGTTAAAAATCCTGCCTCACGAAGAAAACATCACTAACAAACAACTTTGAGGCGGATTCCTACGTTAGGGGCTTCGACTTAAGCCATCGGCGTTACCGTTGAGACTCCCCTTTTTGTAACGCACCTCAAAGGAATATTGTTGCAAAGCGAGGCTCCAGCGCAGGAGGCGGCCATTTTTGGGAGATATGGTCTGCAGCCATTGGAGAGGGCAATGATCCGTCTCAATGATAAACCTCGAGCCGGCTAGGTAGCATGACAATTTCTGAACGGCCCACACGAGACACGCACACTCTTTCTCGGTGGCGCTGTACGCCTGCTCACGACAGGTCAGCTTACGACTTGCATACAGGACGGGGTGTTCCACTTCTCCATTGTCCCTTTGGCACAGTACAACGCCCATGCCTCGCTCACTAGCATAGCACTGAACAACGAACCCTTTTGTGTAGTCTGGCGATCGTAGCACAGGCTGGCTTGTTAGGGCGCTCTTTAGGGCGCTAAAAGCTCTTTCCTTTGTCTCGCTCCAGACGACTGTTTGGGGCTCTGTTTTTCTTAGAGCATCCGTCAGGGGAGCCGCGATATCGGAGTACCTGGGGATGTACCTCTGATAGTAGCCGGCGACACCTAAGAACGACCGAATATCGGTCTTCGTGCGCGGTTGCGGGAAGTCTCGCACAGCGGCCACCTTTATTTCAGAGGGGCGGCGACGACCCTGTCCAATCACGTGACCGAGGTAGACAACCTCGGCCTGTGCTAATTGGCACTTGGGAGCCTTGACTGTCAAGCCCGCTTCGCGCAGGCGGGTTAGCACTGCCCGCAAGTGTGCCATATGCTCAGACCAGGAGGCGGAGAATATCGCTACGTCGTCTAAATACGGTAAAGCGAATTCTTCCTGTCCCCGCAACACTTTGTCCATGAGGCTTGAAAAGCAGTATGGCGCGTTCTTCAAACCAAAACTCAAAACTTTAGGACGGAATGTTCCCATTGGTGAAATGAACGCCGCATACCTACTAGCCTCTTCTGTAAGTGGAACCTGCCAATAACCCCTGACAAGATCTAGGGTGGAAATAAACTGAGCGCTACTAACTTTCTCAAGGCGCTCCTCGATGTTAGGGATCGGATAAATTTGATCCTTAGTAATGGAATTAAGCCTGCGGTAGTCGACGCAAGGACGAGGTTCCTTGCCCGGTACCTCAACTAAAATCAAAGGGGAGGTATAATCACTCTCACCCGCCTCAATAACACCGAGCTGTAGCATTTTCTTTACCTCAGCCTCCATAATATCGCGCTGGCGGGGTGACACCCGGTACGCCTTGGATCGTACTGGCTCTGACGAGGTAAGTTCTATATCATGAGTAAGGACAGAAGTCCTACCAGGCCTCTCAGAGAACTGACCTTGAAACTCTTGTAAGAGTTGGTGTAGTTCGGTTTTCTGCTCAGGCGACAGCGGTGCTTTACTGAGTAAGTCACTAATGACCTGAGCAGTGTCTTCCCTGTTCGTCACTGAGCCTAGTCCCGGAAGCTCGACCGGAAGCTCTTCTAACTTTCCCGTGTCGGGCATTTCCTCTCCAGTACCTGGTGCCTTCAACGCTACAGGCTCAATTTTATCCAGTTCTGACGTGCTCGGAATATCAGCTTGCTGCGCCTCCGACCCTTTTTCATTGTTCGACAACGTCGGCCCCGCAACTACCGCCTTTGCAGCGAGCTCCCGAACTCTCGGTCTGGTTAAGGCCTGAACGCTAGCCTCACCAAACAAAAGCCCCTTCTCGCGCAGGAGGTGATCGGACCTGTTCGAAAATAGGTACGGGTACTGGGGGGGCAGCCTAGATGACACTACGGCCTCCGTCTCAAGTGCTCCGAAAGGTCCTTCAATAAGCACTTTTGCTACGGGCAGACACACGCTATGAGCTTCCAAGGCTTGCTTGATCCATGCGCACTCGCCCGTGAACATATCGGGTTCTACGTAAGAGGTGTGAACTACATCCATTGTAGCTGCGGAATCACGAAGCACTCGGCACTCTTTCCCGTTCACGAGGAAGTCTCGCATGTAAGGCTCGAGAAGCTTCATGTTCTCGTCAGTGCTACATAATGACAAACACACGACTTCTCTTTTTGTTTCTGGACACTGCGCCGAAAAGTGACCCGGCTTCTGGCACGTGTAACACACGCGCGCTTGCCTCCTCTCGAACCGCTTTCTGCGTTCGGCTTCGGCTGCCCCCGTCTCCTTACGTTCGGTCGGACTGCTTTCACTCGCATCCGCACTACGCGTGTCCCCCCTTGCTCTCATGGGTGTGAACTTCGGCCTCTCAGACTTGGAGCCAAATTCACCCTTTTGACCGTCCTTAGCTCCGCGAGCCCGACGCGTCACAAACTCCTCGGCTAGCTCGGCGGCTTTAGCCACTGTACTAACGTCTGGCCTATCCAAGACCCAGTACCGCACGTTCTCAGGTAACCGACTATAAAACTGTTCCAGCCCGAAACACTGCAGAATTTTCTCGTGGTCACCAAACGCTTTCTCTTCTTTGAGCCACTCCTGCATGTTTGACATAAGCCTGTAGGCAAACTCTGTATATGACTCATTTCTGCCTTTTTCATTTTCCCGAAACTTCCGACGGAACGCCTCCGCTGACAGCCTGTACTTTTTTAGCAGACTTGATTTCACTTGGTCGAAATCCTCTGCCTCCTCTCTCTTCAAGCGAGCGACTACGTCGGCCGCCTCGGCGGGTAACAAAGTGAGCAAGCGCTGTGGCCACGTTTCCCGAGAGAACCCCTGCTTCTCGCACGTTCGCTCAAAGTTAACCAGGAACAAACCAATGTCCTCTCCAAGCTTAAACGGCCGCATCAGGTCAGTCATTTTGAACGATACCCGTTCTCCTGCACCGTGTGCCTGACTTCCATTACGAGCGCGTTCCATCTCTACCTCGAGACGCTTCATTTCCAAAGCGTGTTGACGGTCGCGCTCTTCTTTCTCTTTCTCTTTTTGTTCTTTACGTTCTCGCTCCTCTTTCTCTTTTTGTTCTTTACGTTCGCGCTCGTCTTTCTCTTTTTGCTCTTTACGTTCGCGCTCGTTTTTCTCTTTTTCTTTTTGTTCCCTCTCCTCAATGGTCTCAAGGCATTCCGACAGCTCGTCATCCTCAGCCTCCAACTCAAGAATAGCCCTTAGCAGTTCTGGTTTTCTGAGTTTGTCTGAGACATCCAGACCCAACTCTCTTGCAAGCTCCAGCAATTTCGGTTTGCGCAACGACTTCAAATCCATGGCTGCTCCGAATGCTGCTTTCTCTACTGCCTACTATTGTCTTGCCGCAAACTAACCCGGCAGCAACGACAACCACAATTACCAGCTCTGTTTCTGACACTAACAAAAGCCTGGAAAAACTCAGAAGAAGAAAGTCCCGCACTCACCAAACCTTGCAGCCAAGAATTCAGCGCAGTCGTTCCGCTGCAGGCAACCAGTCATCACACAGGGCTCGTTGCACTGCTCCCGGATGGTCGTTGTGCTGCTCAGCATACAGTTGAACGCATATCTTCGCTGCTGGCCTCCGTTGTCGGGATCTCACCGCTGGCAACCAGTTGTTGCATTTGGGTTGCAAGCCCCAAGGGTAGCGTTGGCCTGGCGGCCTGGGGCAAAGCTGGAAACATCCGAAGGTCCCGGCAAAGGATGAGTCGACTGGCAACAGAACAACTTGTTTATTCTGGCATCGCAAAAGAGCAGCCGGTCAGGGCGACCACGTTACTCGCAGGAAGAAATCGAAGTCTCTCGTTGGCGTCCGGGGCAGCTCGCTTTATACCCACGGAGTCGAGGGCAAGAGGGAACGGCTTGGGAAGAGGCGTCCGATACGGCGACGCTTGAACATGTCCAGACGTGACGGGCGCGTCAGCCAGGCCGGCGCCGGTCAGACCTCCTCGCCTCCCAGTTGGGGAGCTCCTCTCCCCGGCTGCCGCGCTTTGACAAGCGTGGGCAGCAGCATGCACACACACACACACGCACGCACGACGACACGTGGCACTGAAACCTGTCTGGACGCGCTTGGCGGGAGGCGTTGCGGCCGCGATGAACGAAGCCGCGGCGTCCGTTGCATCCGCGCCGGCTATACCGCGCGTTGTAGGCGAGACGTAACAGTGGCGACACCGCGGGTTCCCGAGCATCCGCAGGGACATCTCCGCAAGGGGATGATGGTGAACTGTGCATCACCACGGACCCGAGCACCCGCGCTTCGCCGTGCGTGGCATCGCCGTGTCCGGGGAAAAGGGGATCCTGGTGGTTGAGCCGATGCTGAGCGTTTGGACCTTTAAGGCCCCTCGGCGGAGGCAACACACCACTTTGGCCCCAGCTTCCTGTAGACGGCACCTCCGGCCTGACCCGACCGGGGAAAAGCGGCAGTCGCCTTTTCCTGTCCTCCCCTCTATCTTTCACTTCCTACCCCTTTCTCACAACTCTCTTGTCTCCTACTCACTTCTAGCTTCTTCCTTTTTTCTTGGCGGCGAGGGTTAACCTTGTGTGGCCAACCACCCTGAGTTGCGTCATATTGGGTTATAGTTGGGGTGTACAGCTGGCGAGGGTAGGACTTGTTTGCAAGTTCCTGTCCCGTTCCCAAGTTGGGCTTCATGGTGGGTGGCTGGAACCGTAGCCGAAAAACACACTTATCCTATGGCAAACCTTCTCTCAGCAACTGATCGCCCTCACAATAGGGGGTGGACCGAGGTAACTCAAAATTTCATGACTAAAAAGAAACAAAGTTTTCCTAAGTTTCATGTGATTCATAGTGAGCAAAGTGAGAAATCTGCTAGAATAATCTCCCCATTCATTGTTGAAAAATGTTTGACGGGTGCCTTAGGCTTTGGCTACAAGGTTACAAAAATGGCCAGTGGAGATCTCTTACTGGAACTCCGAGATAGCATCCAACACTCAAAACTTTCCAACATTGTGTCCATGGGTGGCATCCCTGTATCCATATCTGCCCACTGATCCCTAAATACAGTGCGGGGTTTAATTTCAGAGATTGATTTTCTCCACCTCACTGAACAAGAAATCAAAGAAGGGCTTGCTGAGCAGAACGTTGTTGATGTCCACAGGATAAAAATAAGAAAAAAAGGCAAAGAAATACCAACAAAGCACATAGTCTTCACATTTGCACATAGTACTCTCCCAGACTCAATTGAAGTGGGTTATCTAAAAGTAAATCTGAGACCCTACATTCCTAACCCTCGACGATGCTTTAACTGTCAAAGGTTCGGCCACGGCTCAGGGAGTTGCCGCGGTCGTAAAACTTGCGCAAAATGTGCTTCAAAAGATCACTCTTCTGATGACTGCGACAGCGCCCCACGCTGCGCAAACTGTGAGGGAGGCCATGCTGCATACTCCAGGGCGTGTCCATCCTGGAATAAAGAAAAAGCAATAATCACACTCAAAACTACTGAAAACATTTCGTTCAAAGAAGCAAGAAGGCGATGCACACAAACTAGCACATTCTCCTTCACAGCCAAAACAAACTTTGCCGATGTGGTGCGTGGGCGCGGCGCACCACAACAGGCTTCAGCACCTGCCCAGGCCACTCGCGGTGAGCCTGTGGTGGGGCCATCCGCGCCCCCAGGTGGAGTAGGTAACACTACCCCGCCAACCCAAAAAGAGGACGCGCAGACCCCCGTGTCCGTGGCCCCCAAGACCTCCTCCCACAGGTCGAGGTCCAACTCTAATGTCCACGTGCCCTCCGCACGGTCGTCCAGCGCCTCTGCAGAGGCGATGGACACGACCCAGGGCAGCCCCGTGCCAACCACGTCGGGTGGTCGGCAGAGCTCTCTGGATCGGTCAAAAAAAGACAGGCCCCGAATCAAAGGGCCACAAATAACTTGATCTAGTTTTAACTACATAGCAAAACAAAATTAAGATGGCTTTCATAATGCAATGAAACTGTAAAGGACTTATGAATAACTACAGTGACATAAAAGATATCCTAGGAGCACACGCTCCTGTTGCGTTATGTCTGCAAGAGACAAGTTTAGCGCCTCAAAACAATAATTTTCTTAAGAATTATGCTGTTTTTCGCCGCGACCGAGAACAGGCAAGCAGGCTGTCAGGAGGTGTGGCAATTATAGTCAAAAACGGTGTCCCGGCTAGTGAGCTTAAACTAAAAACAAGATTTGAGGCAGTAGCAGCCACTCTGCTTGCACATAAAACAAATACAGTGTGCTCTGTATATATTGAGCCACAGTTGAAATTAACACTCCTTGACTTAAAGGGCCTTTTAAATCAGCTACCAGAGCCATACCTGGTAGTTGGCGACTTTAATGCACGTTCTCGTTTTTGGGGAAGCGAGAAAACGGACGCTAGAGGGCAGCTTATCGAGGATTTTATTCTATCCACTAAGGTCTGTTTGCTGAACTCGGGTAAACCCACATACTGTTCCCCATCCTCAGGAAGAATGAGTGTTTTAGATTTGTCTTTTAGTTCACCGTCTGTTTTTAGCGATTTTAACTGGAGTGTTTTAGACAATCCATATGGAAGCGATCATCTCCCTGTTTTAATAGGTCTGTCATCCTCGCCAATAATTATTCCAACAAAACCGCGGCGTTGGAAACTACATTTAGCTGATTGGGCATTGTTTGAAGAAAAAGCAAGTTTACAGGACATAATTTTAGAAAACCACAGCATAGATGACATAAATTAAATGTTCACAACATGCATTCTTTCTGCTGCACATGTATCAATTCCTAAATCCACAGGAGTGGTGTGCCAAAACCACAAACTTTGGTACACACGAGAATGCAAGGAGGCAAAAAAACTACAGAATAAAGCCTGGGGAGTTTTTCGCAGATACCCAACTCATGAGAACCTTATCTTTTTCAAAAAGGCGAGAGCACATGCGAGGCGTATCCGGCGCAAGGCCGAGAAAACATCATGGCGAACTTACGTCTATTCTATAAACAGCTCAACCACATAAAAAAAAAATGTGGGAGCAAGTTCGAAAATTAAATGGCCGCTACTCACCTTTCACAATTCCTCTTCTCACAACACCCGGCACGCAAACGAGTTTAAAGGAACAGGCAGACATACTGGGGGAGCACTTCGCTGTAGTTTCCGGTTCAGCACATTATACGCAGTCATTTCTTAAATACAGAAATATAGCTGAAAAACGAAGGCTCCCAACAACTGGAGGTACTAATGAAAAATATAATACTCTTATTACACTCCAAGAAATCAACACTGTACTGTGTGACGGTAAGAAAACTGCTCCAGGACCCGACCAAATACACCATGTAATGCTTGCCCATCTTTCCAAACCTGCTGTAGAGGCACTTTTAAGATTCTTTAACAAAGTATGGGTATCAGGGAAAATACCCGAAGCCTGGAAAAAAGCTATTATTGTACCGTTCCTTAAACCTGAAAAACCCCCAACCTCCCCTAGTAGTTACAGACCCATAGCCCTGACTAGTTGCCTCTCAAAATCTTTTGAAAGTGTCCTTAATATAAGATTAACGTTTTTTCTTGAATCCTGTGAACTTCTTGATGCCCATCAGTGTGGTTTTAAAAAGGGATGCTGCACAACAGGTCACCTAGTCCGTCTTGAAAATACTGCTCGAGAAGCTTTCATTCATAAGCAACACTGTCTCGCTGTATTTTTCGATTTAGAAAGGGCATACGAGACGGCCTGGCGGTTCGGGATTCTTCAAGACCTTGTCGAGCTTGGCATCCGAGGAAGAATGTTGAACTGCCTAAAAGACTTCTTATCTAATCGTTCATTTCATGTCCGCCTGGGTACAACCCTTTCGAGAAATTTCATTCAGGAAAACGGAGTACCTCAGGGCTGCATTTTAAGCATAACTCTCTTCGTTGTGAAAATGAACTCTCTTACGAAAATAATCCCAAGGTCCGTTATGCACTCGGTCTATGTAGACGACCTTCAAATAGCTTGCACATCCTCCAGTGTATCGACATGTGAAAGACAAATACAATTGACAATAAATAAACTAGCAGCATGGGCGGATAGAAATGGTTTCCGGTTTTCCCCACAAAAATCAGTGGCAATTCTGTTCTCATTAAAACGAGGATTACAGGCAGATCCGACCCTACATCTGAACGACCCCGAGTTGCCCGTAAAAAATGAGCACAAATTTTTAGGTATAACATTTGACAAAAAACTCACTTTCCTGCCTCATATTAATGCATTAAAAAAGAAAACTTCCCGATTACTGAATATACTCAAAGTCCTTTCACATAAACACTGGGGTTCTGATAGGGCAAGCCTCCTAAAAATCTACCGCTCTGTGGTACGGTCCTGCTTAGACTATGGCAGTATAGTATATGGTTCAGCGAGACCATCTTCTTTGAAACGACTCGACCCAGTGCACAATTCAGGTTTACGCCTTTAAACTGGTGCTTACAGGACGTCACCTATAAGCAGTCTTTATGTTGAAACCAACTAGCCGTCATTTACAGACAGAAGAGCCATTCTAAAAATCCGTTCACTGCACAAACATATTTGTTACCCCATCGCTACAGAGTGCCCATCCAGAGTACTCATTAACAATAAACCGCAAGCTACCCGTCCACTGCTATTACGTTTCGAAGAAATATATCAGAACCTTGGCGTACTAGACATATTGCCAAGCATTTCTCGAAGACGAGGTCCACTTCCGCCATGGTACAACTTTCCGGAGATCTGTGATCTCACTCTTACAGGCTTCCGTAAAAAACAAATCCCGCAAGAATATATCATACAAGAATTCCTCACACTTGAAGAAAAATACAGTAATTACGCAGCCTTTTATAACGACGGTTTCAAAACAGACGCTTAAGTTGGAAGTGCAGCGGTACACGGGAATTGTTACAAAATAGTAAGACTTCCACAGCGTGCTTCAGTCTTCACTGCGGAATGTTACGGTATCTGTGTAGCCGTAGAAAAAATAGCAAATGAGAACCTTACCAACAGTATTATTTACTCAGACTCGCTAAGTGTGCTTACAGCCATTCATTCCAGAAATGCAATAACTCCGCTGCTTGGGGACCTTATACACAACATTACAACAGCCATAGCAAAAGGACAAAACATTAGACTCTGTTGGGTACCAAGTCATGTCGGCATAAAGGGCAATGAAAGAGCAGATTTGTGTGCTGCTCAAGCTTGTGGCAAGCTAATAAAGAATGCAAATGTGCCCTATAAAGATTGCATGAAAGTACTACAATGTAATGCAAGGAAAATTTGGCAGTCCTCCTGGGACAGCGAATTAAATAACAAGCTACACTTAATACAACCAGTGCTCGGTGAATGGAAGTCATGTGTGCATCAGAAACGTTTCAACGAAGTCATTATCTGTCGCCTCCGTATAGGCCACACACACATTACTCACAACTTCCTGCTAACAAAAGAAGACAAACCAGTTTGTACATGTGGAGACGAACTTACAGTCAGTCACATTTTAATTTCATGTTCTAAACTAGAAAAGCTACGGAACAAGTGCTTCTCTCCATTTTATATCCAACGCATCCCTTTTCATCCATCACTGGTTTTAGGTGAAAATGCAATTTTGGACATGTCCTGTGTTTTTAGATTTTCGACAGAAGCTGGTGTTCTTAAAGATATGTAAAACATGACCCAGTACTTTGCCTGATGCACCTCAGCCACTTTTGCATTCTGAGAAAAGGGCTGAGGTTTTTATCTTGATTGGTTGGGGGCCTCCAGTCCTTGCCCAGCCAAGGACGGCTGATTAGGGTATCCAGCGTCCTTTGAAACCTTTAATATCTTGTTTTTCTCTCAATACTGGGCAGAAGGGTATTACCTTTTAGGCATTCTACACCCCAGTATTTTTTATACCTTTGTAAAATTATACAGAAACCAATTTCTTATACCTTGAGCTTGGCGCATGATAGCCTTAGTCGCTTATGCGCCATTAAACTCAACTTAACTCTTTTTTTATTTGTATTGCTGATTAGTGGGAGAAAAATACTTCGATTAATCTGTTGCTTAAAGAAAATTACATATAAAGCAGCAGAAAAAACCACTGGAGGAATCCGAACCCACGACCTCCGAATATTGCATCCGGTGCTCTACTAACTGAGCTCTACCATAGGTGCTAGCATAGGTACCATGAGTGGGTTCTCGCAGTTTCCGCCCTAGCCGTTAGATGACGTTCCACGTCACACTCGCGGTAATACAGGACTTGCTACGACCGCCTTTATAGAGGAGGGTGGCGCTGGTGAACACTCTCAAGGTTCACTTACACGCAAAACATAAATACCCACGAAAGCAGCAGATTGGACAGCCGTCGCCGTAGCTTAGTTGGTAGAGCACCTTAGAGTGTTGGTGGAGAGTTATGGTGACCGTTCATCAAGGTTAAATGTGTCTCCTGGCGTTCCACAATGGCCGATTTTAACTGACATTTTATCCTTTGGTGGAAATCAACGACAATGTAAGGTGTAAGCGTTCAAATCTTTTGTGCTTTGGGTTTGTGTTTCGTTTCTTTTTTTTTTGGAGGGGGGAGGGGCAAAGGAAAGGGTTGGACGCTCATACGCCTAGGTGAATGCCCGTTTTTCTTACTCCGTGAGAAACTCTCAAGCCCAGTATAAGCTAAAGGAGTCTGAAAAATATTCACGGTGTTTTGAGTGCGAGATGGGCATTAAACACCGAAGCACACCTGGCGTCACCACTTCAAACAAATAAGTACCTCTAATTTTTTGTTACGCAGTTAGCGACGCTGAAATCAATCGCATCATCAAACTGTAGCATTTTTTCTCTGCGATTACTGAACTTAAAGCCCGTGTTTGCAGTTTGAAGCAGCGCAAGGTGGGCTTTTTGTAACGGAAATCGCACAAGCCACACCAGATTTTAAACCGAAATCATAACATTGGAACACGCGGCCATAATCTGGGATCTTCAGCAGCAGCAGATCGAATACAAACGAGCTAGATCAGAGTCTTGTACGATTTATGTTTTACCCTTACGATTGATAGGGCATGCCGACTGAACATTCTCTGTGAACTCTATAATAATAAACTGTATTTATATCCTGGCATATACCTGCGGCCTCGTGGGAGATCATCGTCCCGTGTCACCTACCTGCTTGCAATTACGAGTTACCTTTTACTTGCCAATGTTCCAAAATTTGAAATTTGAAACTCGTCAGAGTATGAAGTTCGGCTCGTTAATTTTGCATGGCTAAAAATTAGCTCAAAGGAGGAGGTTCTTCTTCTCGACCCGTCCTTTGCACTAATTTGTTCCATGAAACTCAATTTTGTACTTTTTTTTAAAACGCGCTCCTGTTTTGAAGTTCGATTGTCGCGTACTGTATGACTGGAGAAAACATTGGAACTGGAATATTTATTATTCGGTTATTTAAACTCACAGCCGAATTTTTGTGGAGACCCCTCACAGAAAAATGATCTGGAAGTCAACAAAACAGAACAAAATTAAGGACAAAAGCTGGAGATTTCGTGTGAAAAAATAAAATGCCAAAGCCCTGTGTGCCTAACTCTGGCAGCCAGTTTTATGAAAAAGTTCCTTGATGAGAACAGTGGAGTTTGGCAGTGCCAACATTCAAAGGCAAGCGATAGATACTACTATTTTATAGTTTCGCATTACGATGGCTATGGTAAACGCTATCCTATTCAGTCTATCAACACAGATTTACGGAGGTTATCGGACGGCCCGTTTGTTTGCAGTGTATGAAGTGCAAGATTAGTATGTTGGACCCACTGCACGACTTAGAGCTCTCATAGAAATCGAACTCACGACCTTGGGATCTGCAGTTGAACGCCAAAGGCAGGGATCAACTGTGGCTGCAGGTTTCGGTTTCCGGCATCCATAACACGCTAAGCAAACTTAGTCGACACTTAAGCTAGGCCGTTTATTTGCTTTATTTGTTAATTAGCACAATTTATTAATTGCACACACTGATTTGCACGCATCAGTAGGCATATTAGACTACGTAGCACACGACAAGACACAGATCTCCCTTTAACTAAGTCGAACGAACGTGCCTCAGTGGCTCAGGTTCAGTGTGCCGGACTCGAAAACCAAGGAACATTGGCTGTATTATCACCTAAGTATCCCACATTTCATTTCAGCATATTTGATTTACTTTCCATCGTCACATGACATATTGACATTCCAATCATGGTACTACCTCAGAATCATAAATTAAGTGACGATTTAATCATTTTTATTGAACGCAATAATGTGTGACGTCACGACTCTCTGTGCCAAAGCTGAATTAGTGGCTTTTCCTCCAAACGTCCTCTCTAACGCTGTAACGTTAATAACATATACATGGTCAGCAAGTGTGCTTTCACTTCCTCGAACATAATATTCATAAGGGAACCTAGTGTCAAATTGAGGATTCTGTAAGACAGATGTGAAACAATGGTAAAAAAAGAGCAGACATATAACTGGAGGCTCAGAAAACTACAACATTCTTCCGGCTCACCAGAAAATAGGGACGCCGAAAGGAGGGAGGGGAAAAACACGGAGAAATGCTGCGCAATGGCTAGATATCAGCTATGGCGCGTCAAAGGATACTAAGACGAAAACATGAAACGCATAAATGCCGAAAGCTGCTAACCGACAATTAATGGGCCAAGTAGAGCATGAACACTGAAAGGGAAGATAAAACGAAAGTATTAAACCTGAAATCTCGTCATAAATTCAAGTTTAAAGGAAAAATACAACGTAATATCATCCGTTAAGAAAGGTCCCCATGAATTATAGAGTTTTTTAAATTGGGAATCGTTTGATACATAGGAAAGAATAAAACTGATAACAGTGTATTTTTTCTTCTACCCAAAAGCAACAGATGTA
This sequence comes from Amblyomma americanum, assembly GCA_030143305.2. NCBI lineage: Eukaryota > Metazoa > Arthropoda > Arachnida > Ixodida > Ixodidae > Amblyomma > Amblyomma americanum. Next base: position 35,319 of record JARKHS020009176.1, on the reverse strand, counting down.
ATACTGGTGCACGTATTTCAGCCGTGTCGAATATTGAAAGCTTTCAATACGTCACGTGCTGACAATCCCTGTTCTTGGCTATGAGATGGGCTTTGACGCACTGCCCGAAGTACTGGGCCAAATTTCCCGCTAAGATGGATTTTATGGACGCTGCGTGGTCTCTCGCGCCGTCGCCAGTATAACATTTGCCGACACAAAGGGATCTAGCTTACTCACTACCTGTTGCCAGAAAAAACATGCATTGCATGTGGAGTTACTTTTCTCACTAGTTGTCTGTCCTCCTGTTTCTGACTTTCACGTGCATTCAATTGGATCTGTCTGTCGGGGGGTAATGCAGAGAATTACTGTCATACGTTTGCGCGATGTTGAGTCAGTGGTAAGCTAAAGGACACGGCTGTTGGCAATGTCCTTTTGCCTTCCGAAATGATTACTTATCAAGAAACTAAAGGTCCGGTAACGCTCTCACATCTTGGTGGACACCTCAACCGCGCCTGGAGGGAAGAGATAAAGGAGGGAGTTAACAAACAATAAGCAGATATCGTAGTGGAAGGCTCCGGATAATTTAGACCAATTTAGAATTTTTAACGTACGTGCTGTGACATCGCACATCACATGAACACCTTTTGCGTTTCGCCTCCATCGAAACGCAGCCCCCGCATTGCATTCCGAGCAATGCTGCGCCGACCGCAGAAAGAAGTGTTGCCGGCTAAGCGGCTTCTTCCAGGCCGCTGGTCCAGCAGGCATAACTATGACCAATAACACATCTAGACAAAGAAATACCGTAGAGCAGAGGAAAAGCCGCGGTAGACCAGCACCATGTCAAGGTAACGAACTCACCTGCTCTGTAACAGTTCCAATGAGAAGGCTAGGTAAGTAGAGATAGTTGGAAGGCCTTGATATGACATATTTGCAGCGACACATAATCTCTAGAACTTCAGAAAGCGGTGTACCGAGAACATCATGACTATAACTATAGATAGTACCCGCCTCCCACGCCAAGTATCCAGATTCCTTCTCCCAGAGAGATCCAAAAATCACTCATGCAGCTCCAGGGCCACCCACAAATCTATACAATAGTGAGTTTTGGGTGTATTGTTTTCCGCCGATGTTCACAACTTCACACCATGAAAGGAGTTGCTAGGCATCTTAATGAATGCAAACAGAATCAATCAAGCCAGGCTCTAAATCAGCTTGATACCCTGCTATTCCCCGGGTGGCATGAAACCCTGAGAGAGCTTTGAGTAAGAAATACAGCGTAACAGAGGTCTTCAGTATTAGTGGAAAAGCTCCAGACAACACTCACACCCTGATCCTGAAGAAAGCTCGTGATATGGACATAATTGCGTACTCTGCTCATGAACAGAAAAGACACATGCGGGAAATCCATTTCTTGAGGCATAGTTAAAGCAATACCAGTGATCAGCAGTTTTATTTTAGTTTACGTAACATGACACATGCACGCATGCTAATCTCCAAGGGTCATCAGCTGTTCATATAAAGAGGTCGCGACGTTGTCCTAATTTTAAGTTCAACCCCTTTCACTCCCCTTCCGCGTTTCTGCCCCACAGGTGAGTACGAGTAAGATACAGCTGTTAGGTTCTTTTCTCTTGAGGAATATTGATAAACTCTCATTCATAATTTGAGAGTACCTGCCAAATGCGCTCCACCCCATTCTTATTCTTGTAGTTATTTCACACTCCTGATCCAGATCTGCGGTAAAGATCTCTCGCGATTGTTGAACGTTACTTTAGTCTCCTGGATATTATTTTTTCGACCAGCCATTCTGCTCTGCCTGTATAGGTAATTGATCATGCGTTATAATTCTTCCCCTGAATGGCTAAGCAAGGCAATTCCACCAGTGAATGCCGGACTACTAGGGAATTCACCATTAATTCTTATCAAATGTTATCAATACAGGTCTCTGACTACCTTTTGGAACGAGGCGGTGAATCCCTTTCGCGAGATTTTATCGCCCCTCCCCACTTTCCCCTTGACGAACACAAGTCCTCTTTTCGAAACGTTAATTAATTGTCAAGCACCCTGCGCCTTCCGCTTCCGTTCTTCAGTTTGTAGGTTTTACACTGCCTTACTAAATTTTATTGCTGTCTTTATGGAAGACGGTGGCGGCTGTGCAGCTGTTACAGATATCTTTCTGTATTTCTACACAAGGTTGTTCTACACCCGCATTCCGTAATGCCTGCACGAATGCTTTGGTTTCGAGTGAGTGTAATCTATAAAGACTATATATAGGGGTTGGTTATATTCTGCGCATTTCTTACAGCCTTATTGATTGTGTGAATATGGTCTATTTTCAAGTATCCTTCAAGAAAGGCTGCCTAGTCGTTTGGTTGAGTGAAGTGTAAGGTTGCTTTGGTTCTATTAGCGATTACCTCAGTAAATACCTCGTGGGCAACAGACAGTAGCTCATCTGTCTGTAATTTTCGAATACCTGGCGTCCTTTTTCCTTCGGATTAAGATGATGCTGGCCTTGTTCCAAAATTACGGTCCGTTAGAGGTCATAAGGCTGAAGTTCAGAAGGTCTACTGTAATATAATTCTCACTCACTGCTTTCACCCTTTGCGTTCCGCCTAATGCTTACTTTACTAACGTTTTTTTATAGCCCGGCATTCAAATTGTTGTGCACGAATTCCCTCTAATTAGCATCCTCTTTACTTTGGCTACTGTAAAGATGTGCGTAAAACTCTCCTGCTATTTTTACTCTCTGATCCATTTTGTTAATGACATTGCCCTTTTTTTCTATTAGTGCTCACAACCGATATTTCCTTATGCTTGGTTTCCTCGTCGCCGGTTCTGTAGTACCTCCGTTCTTTAAACAATGCTCAGTTCGCTCCATATCAGTCGGCTGTTTCTGTTACTTTGCACTTATTGATTAGCTTTGATAACTGTGCCAGTTCTATTCTGCATGTGTGGTTAGAGGCTTTCATGCTTTCGCATTTCTGAATCACATCTTTTGCTTCCTGAGAGAGCTTGCCAGTGTCCGGTCTACCCGTCCTACAGCTTACTTCTTCTGCGACTCTGTTATGATGGCAGTGAAATAGTCGTTGTGTGCTTGAAAATTAACGTCGTCATTCATGATTAGAGCGAATATATAGGGTCTGCAGCGATATCCTGAATTCCTCTACTCTCTTTCTTACCGCTAACTCTTTGATGGGCTCTTTCCTCCCTAGTTTCTTTCGTTCCCGCTTGAAGTCTAGACTAATTGGAGACGTTTTCATCCTATACTCATCACATCCCACTTTTGCTAGGACATTCGCATCGTGCACGTTTCAAAAGGGAGCTCACAGTATGAAGTTCATTTCGCTTTCAGTCTGGCTACTGGGGCTTTCCTATTTGGTGAAGAATGTATTTATTACCAGTAAATTATTTCACACTGTGACCTCTACTTTTAGCTCTTCCTGCTCGTCATAGAGACTATGCCATAGTCGCCCATGCGTGGTCCGTGGCCTGCTTCTGCCAACATTGGGATTTAAGTCGCCCATCAGTACAGTGCACTGCGTTTTTATTTTGCTGATTGCCGATCCCAAGTCTTCATAGAATCTTTCGATGATCCGGTCCTCATGGCAGGTTGCAGGCGCGTAAGCTTGTACCACTTTTTATTTTGTATCTCTTTTTAAGCTTAATTAAGTAGCTGGCAGCCTCTTGTTAATACTTTAGAATTTCTGTACGTTGTCAGCTATATTTTTATTGATGGGGAGCCCTATACCTCGTGCTCGTCTGTCCGCAAATCCATGACAGCTATATACAGAATAAAGTAACCAATCTATATACAGTAGCCGATTCCCCACGAAGCACTGAAGCTCAAGACAGTGCAGTTGGTTCCCGTGTTTCTCGTCCTACGCAAGCTTTTACTCATTTCCCGGGTGCGGTCAGTGTGACAAAGTGAGCAGCAGGAGCAAACCGGGTCTTGCGTTTGTAGAGCACAGCACCGATTCCTGCTGCGGCCGTGGCGCCCACAAGGGCGAAAGCCGGGATAACCTACGGCCAGGTGTCACCCGCAACTTTCCTTGTGCCATCGAAGACCCCGATGCCGTTAGCCTCCCCCATCGTGTACTGCGCCCAACAGATGGGGCCACCTGTTCACTCGGCGTAAAAGTAAAAATGAAACAAAATGAGTTTGGAAACACTTCCTCCGTTTGTTATTTCACTTTCATTTCAGTCGTCACTGATTTCAGTGGTCAGTCACAGCCGCTTAAAGGTAAACGAACTGTTGCGGAGAAGCGAGCGCATATCACTACGTTATTTTTCATCCATCTTCTCGAGGTATAGTAGAAATACACACGGACAAAAAGAGCTGATGTGGCTTCCTTAATTTAATCTTCTGCTCCACAACATTGTACGTTGACAACTTCAGCTGCAGCTATTTTTAGAAATTTTCTTCACAATTTTTCCTCTTTGCCTCTGAAAACATCAGTAGCGATCCCGAAGAATATCTTGAAGTATACGCGCCGAAGTGAACTGCGTCGCTTGAGGATACGAAGACTTTGCGCACTACCTCGATGTTGTAAAAAGTGCCGCGGCTCGCTGTTCGCGCAAAGAGAGGAGAAAGCCTAAGTTCGCTAAGCATGACATTCCGTTCTGTCTTTGTGTTGAAATGCGAAGCGTGCAATTCGGGGCCAATCAGACACAGGCTCGTATTTTCATGTCCGGACATCCTCGCGCACATGGCTTCTCTGTAGCTCGATCGCTGTCGCTCTAACGCGAAGCAATTCCATGCTGCACCAGTGTTTGCAACTGAGTTTAGGCTGTCGAAATTCTGCCACTGCTTACAGCCCGTTTTGGGGGAAAACATTGTCACAGATTACTAGTAAGCAGTTTCTGAATATACTAATTGGATTGCAGAGAAAGCTACACATTAAAAAAAGTAATCAATGAATCACAAAATTCAAAGACAAGTCTATTGTCAAGATGCTGCGGCGCAATTACGATGGCTCAAACAGCGAACACAACAGCGCACAGAGGAGTTGTGGGGTCAGAGGCAAGGCTTTCTATTAAAGCGCATTTGCTTTCACCCAGCAGATAACGCTCACACATTCGCGTTACACACTCGTACCATCCTGCGAGTTTTTTTTTCTTTTGTCAGCAATCATCTTCCTTGATTATACCCGTTTCTCAGGAGAAGCTGACCATGTCCAGAGGGCAGTATAAGTGCTCCTCACAGAATCGGTCATCCTCCGCAAGTTGTGACGCAGCGAGTAAAGCCTACGCCGATGGCTTACATCGTCTGTCATCAGTAACTTTTAACAAGTTTCTTCCCCACCTATACAAGGCCACCGACCCAGCTCTTTCGAGTAAAGCGTCATTATATTGCCTGATCCGCCTTGCTCGTACTAGTCGGCCAAGTGAGAAGCAGTGTACCCACATCAATTAATGTTTAACCACATCTGTCAATTATCATTATCTCGGGATTTCGACATGTAAACAGAAACACAAAAACCCCGTTAACCCCCAACTCTGACTTCATGTAGCAATACAGGGTTCAAGTAATCGTCGTACAATTTTCCTGCCCTGTAGTGAATGTTTCACATTGTTCATAATAATAACTTGGGGAGATATCAAGCACCTGTAATAAGAATTTCTGTTAAAGATCTTCACAAAGTGATGGAGAAGTAATGCAGGCACGTCGACGTTAGAATCTGGACTCTACGCTTGTGCTGCTATTCAGGAGCAAAGCTTTTTTCCGGGTGAAGTGGAATTTTGTTTTTTTCCCCAAGCACCACACACTGTTGGCCCTTGTGAGGTCCCACATGGGCATGTGGGGCTGGAGCAACCTCTAGAGCACCTACGTCGACATCCAGTGGGAAATAAGTAAGCCAGCCCATATTGAAATTGCCTGGGCTGGTTCTACGTGGGTCCGATATCGGTGTTGCTAGGGCCACCGCACGCAAAAATCCTATATCTTCCCTAGAACGGTCGCTTGTGGGGAACTTGAGGGCAAATGAAACATCAATGTGTTCTCTATGCTCAAAAAACCTCTGCTAGCCCAAAGGTGGCTGCCCATAAGAAAGCGCTGTAGGTCCTACGTAGGCCGTGGCGGGACTGGGGAGCGGGCGTGCCCAAATTCTGCCCACATTGGTGCCTCGTAAGGTGAATGATGGCAGATGCAACGTCAATGTGGGCTCTATGCTGAAAAAAACCTCTTCTAGCCCAAATGGGGCGGCCTATGCTAACCGGCTGTACCTCCCACATAAGCCATGACGGGGCTCGAAAAAGGGCGCGCCCACATGCTTCCAACCTTGGTTCCTTGTAGGGTACTGTAGGGCAAGTGGAATATATATAGCCTATGTGCTCTGGCCGGGAAAACCTCTTTAAGCTTAACTGTGGCTGCGCACACAATATCGCTACGATCTCACATTAGCCGCTCCGGGGAATGAAAGCGGGCGGGCCCACAAGCTGCCCACATCGGTCTCTTTCGTGGTCTTTTGGGCAGATGCAACACAAATGCGGGCGAAATGTCAGAAAAAAGGCGGCAAGCGAAAATGGCCGCCTTTGCGCTTGAAGTAGCGCTTTGAGCGCTGCCTGCACAAAGTGCAACACTGGCTCATTGTTGGCATCCCACATAGCCGATTTGCTCCAGAGTTTACAGAGAGAAGTTCGGTTTGTTGCTTAGGTCAGACTGACATTGAAAAAATGCTGTCATTTCGGGTTGGTCTGCCCCTAAAGAATCTACATCGGTCCGCTATAGGGACGACGTGGGCTGGCCCCAGATGGACTTGCCACAGCACTCCCATACCGACTTCGGAGGGGCTAACTAAGATAAAAACCTAACGTTCGCCATGAGGGGCTTCCCACATAGCACAAAAATGGGACCGATGGAGTCGCTCAGTGGGTTACTGATTTTAAGGTATGCAGGCCGAATGTGGGCAGTCCCACAAGGGCTACCCGCATCGGTCCCAAGCAGTACCTGTTGGTGCGTATGTCGGCAGCCCACTGGGGTCCGACTGGGACCCCTGCTGCAAACCTCACATTGTTGCCACAGGGACTCACATGGGCTACCCACATTGGACCTGCCGGCGGCCTCACCTCATAGCCCAAATTGTGCTTCATGTGTTCTTACTGACAACACCGTTCACCAGCTGACGGGTGCTAGGGACATGCCTTCAGTTCGTTAGCCTACGCTCCTTGGTTACGTTTCTATTCAACCGTGAAACCAAGTGATGTAAGAAGCACCTAACCCACAGATGTGCCAGTAGGGACCCCCGCTCAATGTCTAGCTCGTAAAGTCAGGAAGTTATAGTCAAAACGCCTCTACCCTGATAACACTGTGGGCTGTGAGGAACACCTCAAGGGAGGACTTCAGATTGATTTCGGCAACGCGCGCACTCTTGAAGGCACCGAATCGCAGTAATGAAGGCATTTTTCATTTTGCGTGCGTTGAAATTTTGCTGCTGTGTATGGCAGTAAACACGTGATCCAGTGACCGGTAGCAAAACGCGATATGCTGTGATTCACCAGATGGGTTCGGGGGAAGTCTTCTCATATAAACTTAAATCAATTGCACTGTCGGTTAACACACATAAGCAACGATATTACTAGTACCGCACAGATTACCAGTCAGTTTACACTTAAAGTGAATGGCAAACGCAGTGTGCCTCACTGCCGCGCAAATTGGTTCAACTTATTTTTGGCCATCTCCAAACAGTTGTTGCTGCCTTGGAGGTGCCACAAGAAACTAACTTGCACTTCCGAGGAGAACTAAGAGATTTGTAGTCTCTGCTGTATTCAAAAGTTCTCGTGTCATAGTCAAAAGCAAGATATATAGTTTTCCATTGTACAAGCCGCCGTGGTGACTCAGTGGGTACGGCGCTCGGCTGCAGACCTGAAAGACGCGGGTTCGATTCCGGCCGCGGAGGTCGAATTTCGATGGAGGCGAAATTCTACAGGCACGTGTACTGTGCGATGTCAGTTCACGTTAAAGGAATTTCCGGAGTCCTCCATTAAAGCGTCCCTCATAGCCTTCGTCACTTTGGGACGTTAAACCCCCATAAACAAAAACAAACCTTCTATTGCAAAACGGCCCCCCCTACGCTGCACCACGAGAGGATATCTGGTACACTATCAACACGTCTGATGATGAATCCTAAGGTACTGATATATCAAGAATGTGATTTCTGATTTAGTTTATTACGAAAATACTGCTGGCCCTTGCAATATGCCCAAGTAAGAGGCCCATAAACATTTTTCATAAGCACTAATTGTATTTATTTATTCATTTTACAAATTATTCGATTACTATAATTGGGTTTAATTTAGAGAAATTAGGATATATCACACAAAATTAAATTGAAGGACTTTCTTACAGGTATAACAATTTGAAGCTGGACATTCTTGTCTCTGTTGAAGGTGGGGATCGGGGTCGCTTCTCGACACAACCACGGTCAAGATGACGCCCGCTCCGCCCCGGTCAGGAGAGCCGCTGAGTGAAGGGGTTCGTAAGTGGAGAAAGAAGACTTGGTTTATTTTACATATTTACAAGCATCTGAGTTCAGAAGTGAGTTTCTCTCCGAACAGAGGATCGTAAGTTAGGATCATAATGGAGGGTGCAAAAGGAGGATGGAGGATGATCCAAAATGGAGCATGATTCACTGCACTCACCGCCCAGTTTTATACAGTTCTTCGTCCCTAGATTCCCCAGGTTGAGGACGCCTTCGCCAGGGTGGTAGTGTCCTCAAACTTGCATCCTCGCGCACACAAACGGACACCTCCACACACGCGGACACACCTCCGCTCCGCCCGGAGTCACCCGGGCAACGCTCTTCGGGGTACTCTGGTCGGGAACCTGCGAGCGATTTTTATCGCGTGGCTCGGAACCATCCCGAAGAAGCTCAGCGTTGGCTTCCAGCAGGTAAGAGTTGCTGTCTCCGCTGCTAATGATGAGACCCGCTGGCGCCGATCTTCACACCTCCCATCACAATGCTCCCTTTACCAGTGGGTGAAGTGAAAAACATGGCTTATTTACCGCCTGACACCCCGCTATGGAGCATTTGTCCAAGTCCAAAATATTGGATACTAGGTATTGCGCCAGTAATCCTATGCCAAGCTAATCATCTTAGTGAATCCATGTTGCCCACTACCTTGGACACCCACTGGATCCACATATGCAGCATTTATAAAATTAAAAATACACCGTTCAAATCCCCGCCAAAACAGCGCCCGAAAGACGTCATTGAATGGCACGACTTTTGAGCATAATTTTTGTCTCCTGCTTGGGAAGCAATACTGTTTTAGTATTCATGCTTCATTTCAGGGTAAACTATTGCTTTGTAATAAAATTAATTATGAAACGCACGCGCAGAGTGCGAAATGGTGCGCGTCCATGCGCTTGTTTGGCGAAAAAATAACGTGTGCAGCCCCATGCTCCACTATATTCGGCACTTCGCTGAGCAGAAACAATCAGTGCTATTGAAAAAATATTAACAGTTTTGAGATTTGCTATCCTACAGGCTTATTTCAAAAGCCTCAAAAAAAAACGTGAATCGATGTGCTTCCTGGGACTCAGGAGGTACTCCTGCCTGTTTGGGGACAATCACCCTCTCTACCCTTGTCACTCATAATTTCCACAGAATAGAAAAACCGATTGCCCTGAATCAGGAAATAGAAAGGATGCTCATTATTTTTAAAACTCAAGGCTCGCCTAACTTTCAAGTACGCATAGCGAATGCTGGAAAGAATGTTGTCTTACGCAGAGACCAGTGGCGTTGTCACAGTTACTGTTATAGAGGGACATTCCCTGAAAGTCGCGACAATCTTGTACACCGGCAAACCAATGATGCTTCCGCTGAAAAGAAACTGGAAGAAGATTGAAAGATAGAAGGAGAATGCTGTAAACATTCATTCCTTGTGATAAAACGAGGAACAGTGGGCCAGCCCATTACGCAAGCTAAAAACGCAAAATGTGTTCAGCAAGTTCAAAAGGTTGGTAAAATACAAGCACAGAACGAGAAATACAGATTATAAAAACACCCTTCCGTGCAACTGGTGCAAGGCATGTGTCTTCCTCTCTCAGTTTATCTCGCATTCCACTGCGTTCAAGAACTCTGGTCGGCAGTTGATAAAGCGAAAAATAGCGGGAAACGCCGTAGTGTGATTGAGTTCTTCAAGAAAGAGCCACGCCGGCAGAATGTGCAAGCACACAGCGGGCCTTCATATGCGGTCGGATGGTGGCCAGCTTTGGGCAGGCGTTTTAAAACAGCCAGCAGGCTGATCAGCCCGTTCAAACATCTGTACTGTGGAATTGCCCCGCCTAATGGAAGGCACTGTCACGATCAACCGGTAAATAAAGGCTCTTCAGTCTGCTGCACTGGAACTTCGCGTTAGTGTTGAGTCCATAGAAATTACCTCGCAGACACCTTTCAGTGTGTTCATGGCGTGTTCGCTTTCGGTGCATATATTAACATTTGAGAAGAAATATGCACAAAGCGTCGTACGATATGATACGACAAATATACTATTGCAGCTTTGGTATTAGATATTGGTTTTGCATTGATAGATTCGTCATTGCGTCTTTGAATCAAATTTTACCGTGCATTTTTCATTCTGGTGCTACTTGGGCGGCTTCTGTGTAGAGGTTTCTGGAGAGTGAAGGCAGCGCATGTATGATGGGAGGAGGTCTTGCGCACGGTGCAGGTGGGTGAGGGCACACACAGATACACGCACGCGCGCACACGGACACACACGCACAGAGAACAAGGAGTTATCGCCTACTGAGGACTCAAGTGCTAATGTAGAAATGACCGTTGCCATCAAGAATCGAACCCAATTCCACGTAACCTTCACCGCAGAAAATGAGCTACTAAGCCCTGAGAGCGAAACGAACAATCTGCGAGCATTAATTAAGAAATGAACTGCACATATGCCAATATGGTTCAGAAGGGAAACAGGATAAGTGCAGACATTTTATACATTCATACCTGCCAAATTAGGCCTCAAACCGAGTTCAGAAACCTTTTTTTCCGATACGAGATGATACGCAGATTGCTCTACGAATCATCCCCTTCATTGTGTATGAAAAAACCTAGTCAATTTCACAGGGCCTTGGCTCCCTCCCAAACTGTTCTCGTGTCGGCAAAGGTTGCCACTGTTTCTTGCACGCAACCTTACTGCTTAAGACCCTGCATTATAATTCATACAGAGTTGGCGTTTCCTTAAACACCCATTTATACAAGCGGCATTTGGGCCAATTTATATCTTCCTGCATGCTCGGTGGGTAACATTTACGACACTAGCTATAGAAAAGCACTCCATGAGCGAAGTGACATCATGCATGACGCAGTCGGGAGCACTCTTCCCTGTGGACATTATCAGTTCGACCAACTTGCAGGGGGTAGAAAACACTGCCGGTACACCGTAGTGATTCACCGGTCTTATAATTGTGGGAAGTTTGTGAACATCGGGAACACGTGGTGGCCTTAATTCTTTGGAACTGTGAGATTTTGTGGCATGGTGGAGCGTTTAATTTCTGCAGGAGCTTTTCCGCCACAGTACCACAGGCGTAATAAGGAACCTCGGTTTATCATTCTGTCAACGCAATTACAGAGGCTGCTGTGCAACAGGTGTAAGCAAGACACTGCCATGGCGCTGTGCAAACAAAACTTACCCGTGGCCCGTTTCACGGTCTTAGAATGGGCCGATACATAAATACTTTTGGATATACGATTATTGTGTCTGCTCTTAAACGCTGTATAATTCTCGGTTTTCATTCCGTTTGAAACTACAAAAATTGTGCTGCATGCTCTTGTCTATAATGGACTTAGGTGTGAAATCGGTGTTTACAATCACTGTTCATCTTCATGGCAATCAAACAATAAAGGTATTTAATGCACATTCTGCACAACATTGCGCACAACAACATATCTGTGGCGCCAGATAAAAATGTTTTCTCCACTCGAAAATTGCCTTCTTTGAGTACACTTTTCAGAAACCATAATAACCAGGCACTTTTGGTCAATTAGTTTTCTAATTGATCATATACCCACTCGTACATTAAGGCAACATTCACGATTTTCGGTTCGAGGTGTTTTACCTCGTTATGGTCGTTTCGTAAGAAATTATTGTGTTCCTGCACTGTCAGCGTCCTTTCTAACACATACGTTAGTCACATTCACCAACTGTACTGAAGACAGATTTGCGTGAAAACCCCAGTTGATATGGTTTGGCGTTTATTTTACATGCTGCAAATAGTTTGTTGCTCCTGCTCAACTGACTGCCCAGTGCATCCCGACAAGCCCTCAGGGCTTCGGATGACCCGACGAATTTATGTACAAGTGATGTGCAGAAATAAAAGAATATTTATTATTATTGTTATTGTTTGTGGCCCAAATTTATGAATATTAATTTGGAACGATCTGCACTAAACTCTTCTGATAACGACGCTCTTGAGTCCCGACACCTTTCCCTTTTCAATCCTCACTGCCTAGCTCTTGAGCACAAACGGACTCGAGCGCCAGTCTCATTTAAATCGTTCTTACTAGGTATCTGAAAAGGATACAACCTTGAAACGAGGTTATTCTAGCACTGAACAGGAAAGCTGTTTTCCTAAATTCATAAGGCAAAAGTGGTGCATGTTCTCAGAGCGGCACACACTACAATTCTTTAGGAAAAAAGGCCCTCACCGTCTGGAAGACGTTGAAGTAACGAGCGCTAGCTGTGTGGTTTACTAAATGAAGAAAGCGAAGAAAAACGCACCGCTCGGGTCGAGGAACGGAATGTAATACCTTTTAAAACGGGGTGGATTGCCACTATGCTCGGCTACGCGTGCACGCACGCCGCCTAGCGGAACGATCGCTGCCTACCGCCATCTATCAGAGAAATTACGATGCACGTCTACCCTTGTAGAGTTTCACCCCTTTAAGATTCCTCCCAAACGGAATTTGCTTCGTTTGGGGGATCAAGGTGGGCCTAGAGTCACATGCATAAACGAACGAACGAACGAACACGAACACACACACACACACGACACGCACGCACACGCACGCACGCACACGCACGCACACACACACACACACACACACACACACACACACACACACACACACACACACACACACCCACACACACACACACACACACACACACACACACACACACACACACACACACACACTCTGAACATTGTCATTGAACGAGGCGATACCGAATCCCTTTCACAAATCTATTATGCTTCGCATCCTAGGCTTAACCTTAGCTAAGCCAGGCCATTTTTTAATTGTGGTTTTTATGTCTATACCACAACTCATAGGGTTGTATTTGCCTACCAAATTCGGTATACAACTGTCTCCGAATGGGTGCCCGTTGTTGTCGTAGTATATATAGCGGAACGAATGTATACGAGGGGTGGCTCTGAAACCACAATAATATCTGATACCTGATTTAATATCTGTGCACGTTAAAGAACCCCAGGTGGTCGAAATTCCCGTTGCCCTTCACTACGGCGTCTCTCATAGCCTGAGTCGCTTTGGGACGTTAAACCCCTATAAGCCAACCTGATTTATTATCTACTGCGGGCCCTTGGACTCAAGATATGAAACTTAATTTTTGGAATATGGCGGAGTGCTCGGCTTGAAGCACTCTGGCACGGGTCGGCACGGTATTGCACTGCCTCCGGGATCGGCCCAGGGCATATTAGCGCGCGCCTTTTCTTTCTATCTTTACTCTCCTACTTTCAGCACGCGGCAGCCAGCGTGGCTCGGCTTGAGCCAGTAGGCAGGCCCGTGCACTTTCCTTTTTTTCTTTTTTTTCTTCCTATCAGCAACAGCAGCAGCAGCAAATGTATACATGTATAGCTGTCCCGTAACGGGACAGTTTTCCTACCCGTTTTAGGTTGTTTTTTGGTGAGCGGGGGGGAAGCATGAGAGGGCACAACCAATTTTATTGACCGCCATCTTGGACTCGGGAGACCGAAACTATGCCGCCATTTCGTCCCCTGATGTCACATTCACATAGTTTCACCTGTATCCACCATACTGGACCATGATGTCATCATTGGCACGTGGCAGGTGGTCGTTTCTACAATGATATTGTAGAACGCGCTACAAGTCTCAATGCGAGATGCGCTGTTTTCTAGTTGCAGCCACAGATGGCGCTTTGATCTCACGGTGGTAGGAGACCTCACGAAACCTCGTAACGTGATGAGTAGTTGCTGCCACAGATGTCGCTGTGGTCAAGGGTGATAGCAGACCCACGAAATCTCGAAACGTGATGAGTAAGAGCTAATGGTCTTAAAATTCCTCCAAACATCCTACTGTATCTTTCAGACATAATGGCACGTCGTTACGCGCTGTAAGGCATAATGACATACTGGGAACTTTCGCCAACTGGCGGTAAAACTTTTATACAAACCTTCATAGCTGTGCTGGAATGCTGCCTCTTTTGCTTCAAAGGACTACGCATTTAAAGGTTGAAGTATTGATCATAACATTAAATCTGAAAACGCTGACGGCCTTTGGGCTTATATATCGAACAATTGCTATGGTTAAAGAGAGTTGGTTGAGCGTTATGGCCTCGGTGGGAACGAAGAGGCGGGGCAGGAGGTCCACGAGGTAGCCCCCGCATTCAGAACAGCGCGTGTCATCACGGAGACATTATCTCTCCCGCATCGTGCTCCTGCCACCGTTTGCACGTTGCACGTAACACTGCACGCGCGATAGTATGCGCAATTAATAATAATAATAATAATTGTTTTTTGGGGAAAGGAAATGGCGCAGTATCTGTCTCATATATCGTTGGACACCTGAACCGCGCCGTAAGGGAAGGGACAAGGGAGGGAGTGAAAGAAGAAGGGAAGAAGGAGGTGCCGTAGTGGAGGGCTCCGGAATAATTTCGACCACCTGGGGATCTTTAACGTGCACTGACATCGCACAGCACACGAGCGCCTTAGCGTTTTTCCTCCATAAAAACGCAGCCGCCGCGGTCGGATTCGAACCCGGGAACTCCGGATCAGTAGTCGAGCACCCTAACCACTGAGTCACCGCGGCGGGTGTATGTTGAAAAACATTTTCAGGAGCTGGTAAATGGGCCCGCATGGAGCGTCATTTTGTACCAACGGTCAGAACTGCCATTTCTGAGTAGTATTTTCTGCGAAAAGGGCATGGGGGCATTTTTGGTTATGATTACAAAGCTAGGTTCAACTGAACTCTGCGGTCGAGGCAGTTTGATGAAATAGGGTGCTGTGCCCACATTTTAGGAATAACATATGCCACACAATGCGCAGGTCATCACTCTTAACTACAGCAATAGAGAGTTTAGCATATGTTACCGTGTTTACGTTACCGTTTACAGTGTTAGCGGACGCCGGATTTTCCGGTTAGCGCGGCGCACGCCAAAAGACGTTTTAGCGTACCGTCTCTCCCGTAACAAGTTACCGTAAGGCTGAAACGAATGATGATGATTGCAGATGCCCAGCTTTTAATGATCGATAAAAAAATACGGACGCATACCAATCATTTCTATGAAGTGAAATGCTACACTTTAATAATCTTTTTCTCTGCATATAAAGACGTACCGACTACACTTCAGCTAACAGCTGACTCAGCGGCTTTTCAAATGTGTCCGTGAAGCTAGACACCTTTGCCTACCCTGGCCAGTAGACAATTTCACTACGTAGACCTCAGTAAGCTTGCATACACGGCGCACATTGCGTTGCGAGCGCTTTAAAGAAAGCACAACTACGACACCTGTTTGCCGTGCCGCATCGTCGCTTTATGAGTTTGGATGTGAACACTGTCGCGCCATCTAGTGGCGGTAAGTTGAAGCGCGCCAACGCCGGTCCGGAGAAACTTTTTATTTTCTGCATTTACTGATGAATGTACCTAGAGAATCATCAGTCTTTTTTTTTCGAGGAAAGAAATCATGAAAAAATAGAAAAATGGTAAAAAGGGCACAAAACTGAAGAGCTGCAGTGTAGTCGTTGCTATTTGGGCATGTACACGACATACAGTCAGGCTTAACAGCTCAAAAATCGGCAAATAATCTCAAAAACGTGGCCTACCCAAGCAGCACAGGTAATCGGCCCAATATTGCAACAGGGTGCTTCCATCTTGGTCCTTTGTAGGGCGGCTTTTGCCAATACGGTTCCAATGTTGGGCCAATTACCTGTGCTGCTTGGGTAGTTATTACTCAAACCTCAACGCATGAGTGAGAGTTTGCAAATTAAAAGCGAATGCCTTCATGTATGGCGAGAAATGGCGCCGAAGAACGCGACGGCGGTGCTGTATTTGGTCCGAAGCGGCCGTGCAGGGCGCCGCCATGTTTGTTTACGAGCGAACGCTAACCCTCCGCAACGCTAAAAGAGATTCCGTAAAGTGCTTGCGGACCGGTAAGTGGCGGCACATGCGCAGACGTCGTTTGCCGGGTCCGGTAAACCGTAAGACGGTGACGTAAACACGGTAACGATATGCTATAACTCTCTAATCACTCTCCAAACGCAATTCATTTTCAACTCCTAGCCGTGGCGCGTAATTGCAAGCGAAGAACTTCTTGAAATAATGAATCGTGTCGTTGTCTTTGTAATGAGTGTAACCGCAGCCCACGCATTTTATTTTGCCCAGATGACCTGAAAGACGGTAAGACGGTAAAGCGCCAAGAAAACGAATTATTTTTCTGTCGGCCGCCTATATTTGCGCCAAAGGTTGCTCTCTAATGTGAGTGAATCCCGAGTGTTTATCACATAAAAGATATTGAATCAATACTAAAATGCAGCATGTTCGGGTTGGCGCAGTGCATCTTTTATCATGGTAAGTGGCACTCAATATGAACGAGAACGTGCTTCTCCGGTCAATTTATGCAATTTATGTCAAGACAAGAAGCATCGATTCGAAAAATTCCGATGCACAAATTTTGCTGCTCTCTCTTTTCTCATTATATGGACACTCACCTTAATCTCACAGGGGTGCAGGCACAAAACTTCGAACGCAGACGAATCGTATTATTTCTTCATCGCCTAATGAGATTCATTGTAGAAAGTTTTAGTCGCTGGCTTTGAGTGGAAAATAATTTAATATAATTTTGGAAGGTTTCCGAGGAGGCGCTCAGCATTCCCACCCGCATCGAGAGATTCTTGGCCAAATTTTTGCGGCATCACCGAAACCACTGGTTAATCACAGGAACAACCTGTGCTCGCCCGAGACGCATACTTCATCAGGAATGTGGCAATCCAGGTTGGTCGGTGGACCGTGACGTGATGATGCCATTCAGTGCTAGCGCCGAGCGACGCCGTAATTGCCCTTTTGCATATAATTATTCACTGAGCTCACTGGTCTCGTGAGCTTGCTGTCATGGTTACTATGTCTATAGGTCTGTTTGAAGGCAAAAAAAAAACAGACACCAAAATGCGCTGTTTCTGTATCATTTTTACGCATTATGTATGGTTTCATGTCATAAGTGTTCAGGCACATTTCGAACAAAGATACACAAATATGAATGTCGACCGCCAAATTACCAACTAGCTCGAAATAAAGCTAAGAATTTCGAGCCAGCTGCCGTCTCGGCCATCCGGAGCTTAATAACTAGGATGTCGGCCGCACTATCAGCCCGATCGTATTACTTGCGAGTGTTCGTTTCTTAGAAGTCTTCCCACAGCGATATCCTGAAATCTAGCACTGCTTTAGCTGCGTTCTTTGGTCGCTACGTGCATCGCATCCGCTCAGGCCTCTCACGCCCCAACTTCTCTTTCTTAGTACGCTAACGTAAAACACTTCGCCTATTCTATCCTGTGCAATCTCCCCATTTCTTTCACCCCTCTCCATACTCCTGGCGTGTCCGGCCGGCGTCGGTCCGAGTAGATAATCAGCGAGCGCTGGTCCGAAAGCCATCGACTTTCTCAGCTTTTAATAACATTCTGAGAGTTCAGGCGTTTTCTCTCCATTTCCCTCGTGTTTCCCTTCTTACGACACCTTCACATTATATCACAGAGCTGTTCACTTTCGCTAGTGCCACAGAAGCCCGAGTTCTGATCCGGACAACAACTTTCCTCTTGCACGGCATGAACACATATTCACTGCATGAAATGTTGCAGCAGAAAGCCAGTCCCGATTTTTATGAGGCCTTTCTTACGATCCGGCGGACAAAATATCCCAGCCATTTTGCTTAACTCACCACTTCTCACACTTACAGTGTAACAATGAACAAGTACGCAATTTCTTTCCTTCAGAGCTGGTGCCCTAGCACTGTTCACAGAATGCAAGACAGAAAACAAATATCAGGAGATTGTAAGCCTGGACTTAAGCGATTATTCGTCAATGGCGCCAAGTAGCGTTACTTAACCTAACTACACTTCTGATGGCTCGCGCTACGCAGCGAACGGCGAACTTTATTATACCGTGAACAGTCTTATCTTTATTTAAATATTTAAGCCTCCACTTGCCTAAGCTATCATAACTACATCCTTAACCTAATTCCCGGGCATGTGGGCCGCTCTTACTGTTAAATTACGCCCAAAACAGAGTGGCCGCTTGTGGTGGCACACACCAAACTCGTCTTCGGCAACCACCACACTGCACCGACCTTCAGCCTCAACCATGAAGGTCTCTTACTCTTTCGACGACAGTATCGGCATTTGAAACAGTTTTTTAAAAGGAGCTATGTCTAGAAGAAAATAAGATACTTTTACGTTCGGTTGAAAGCTTCCGATAAAGATTTCTGTGTTCTTTTCAGTTTACTTGCGTGAAATGCATGACGGCTGCATGTCCAGTCACTACAAAGGAATATATTTTGTGCAGATCTGCGTCTCTGTACTCGTCAAATAAGTGTTTGACTCGTCCGGCCCCGTCCACAGCTGGTCGGTGGTCCAGGTCGTAGCTCCAGACGTAGTTCTGACCAACGTACCTAAATATTGCTGGGCAAGGTTAAAAGCAATTACATTCCATCAAAAAGCGCCAACAGTCAGGTATCACGTGTTTACAAAAAGACACACACAAGGCGCACACGCACGTACAGTGCATGCCCAGGAACTGAGAGCCGAATGAAAGGGACCCTTCAATAATACCTTGATTTCATACCTATGTAACTTTATCAGCAACAGAATAGCTCCTGGCTTCACGGTACAATCGCCTGGTTTTTTTTAAATGTAATTTGCCCGCCGCGGTGGCTCAGTGGTTAGGGCGCTCGACTACTGATCCGGAGTACCCGGGTTCCAACCCGACCGCGGCGGCTGCGTTTTTATGGAGGAAAAACGCTAAGGCGCCCGTGTGCTGTGCGATGTCAGTGCACGTTGAAGATCCCCAGGTGGTCGAAATTATTCCGGAGCCCTCCACTACGGCACCTCTTCCTTTCTTCTTTCACTCCCTCCTTTATCCCTTCCCTTACGGCGCCGTTCAGGTGTCCAACGTTATATGAGACAGATACTGCGCCATTTGCTTTCCCCAAAAAACCAATTATTATTATCATTGCAGCATAGTGTGATGAAAATATGAAAATCTAGTTCATAGGAAAGGCAAGGGATTTTTTTTTTCTCCCTAGTTCTCTTTGGCTAGTGACGTAAATCTGCTAGAGACCATTGGGTGAGGTAAAGAAAGTGTTATTTTTTTTTTTCAAAGCATGGTATGCTTTTAGCTCTAGTTGTCGTCACTCAACACTAGACCTTGCCGCCAGAACGGCGAGGGAACACGGAGCCAACCGAAGAGAGAACACGGAGGCATAGCTAAACGAACTTGGGTGAAACTTTCCGCCTGCCCTCTGGTGCCTATGTTCTATGCTGCCGTTGGAGCAGCGCATGCGTCTACAACAGCGTCTTCCTATTACTGTTGTGGGCGAAGTCAGAGTGCGGAGCGAAAAAAGCTACACTCTGCCCTGCAGCCCGAGCGGCGCATGCGCAGTCCTCGCGACATGTGAGCTGTGCGAGAGCGCAACGCAAGCGCCACGTCTATCGCGAAATCCGCAGGTAGTTCCTTCTGCCGCCTACGTTTTTCAGCGAGTTCCGCATCACGCCGAAAGATGGCGCCATGGCCCCGCAAGGTTTTCCTTGCTCTCACCTGAGCGACCCTCTGAGTTGATTATTGTGTTTCCCCGAGACGCCTTGCCTTCCAACGAGATTAAGTCTCTAGAATTTGCTACGCAGGTGCTGAAAATCGTTTCATGTTACTCCTGTTCTCGACCACGAGAGAGAGCACATTTTTTCCTACTTTGCAAACTGCCACACATTGCCTCCGTACCATATCCCACAGATAGTGTTTTCGTTTGCACTGGGCCATCGCTCTTCTTTTTCAGCGGTAAATTACGAAACGCTTGAAGGTAAAGATGACAGGTGTACTCACCCAGAGAAAAAGTAAACGTCATATTGCGGTAGCCATAAATCAGATAAATCGCAATGCTGCTATACCACCACCCGTTACCGCCAGTCTAAATACAATTCCTTCAGGTTGCTCATTCTGGAACGAAACTCATCCTCCGATACCTCTAGAAGACATGGCTGTAAATGTAGTCAGCCCATGTTGCTGCCTAATTGCTAAGTGTACATCAATTATTCGGTTGCTTTGCTTAGCAGTAGACGCCTTATGTGTCCGAAGAAATTGATTGAATAAAGGGTATTGACGCATTAACAGCCGTAGGTTAAAATAGAAGACTATATTTACCTTTCCATATATTCCCTCCAGCTTTGTAATGACATAAATAACGAGGAGATAAGCGGTCATAGCATTAAATCGTTGCATTAAAACTTCCTTCTGTGATCCTCGTAGATGTTCATTTATTGTTATTGCCCCATGCATTGCGGCGCCCTGCTTTCCCTCTCCGGCGTTGAGACAAACCAAACCAGTGATGGTAGGTCCCTGCTTCCCCTTGAGCCTACCACAGTGTACCTAGAAAAAAAAAAAACGTATGGCGTGTAACAAAAAAAAAATAGAGATCACTGCGGTTACCCGCATTGGAAGAATGTGAAAGCGTTGACACCTACTCGACACTGGACGCCTTTCAGATTTGGCGCCATGATTGTTTTCTCGTTGACTTGATTGATTGGTTATCAGTTAACTCCGATTATATTCTCGTTTCATCCCGGCAACAATTTCGAGTTTTCAAATTTTCCGCCACGCTTCGTTCCCGCCCATTCACTATGTACCCATACAGTCTATTTACCCGTCCATTCCCTTTTGCAAAAGAGCGCAGAGTCACAAGGTATTTTTCTTCTACACCATGCCTCCTGTGCTCACCGCTTTAGTTCAAAGCAGTAGCGATTCCGATTTAGCATTTCACGCCACTACGAAACAACAGAAGGCGAAAAATATGCCCTGAACTCTAAATTTATCGCTAAATGGTTTCTTATGTTTCCAGTCATAACTGCAAGCTTTTAGTAATGCGGAATGGTTTGCTATTAAAAATGCTAAAATGTGAATATTTCAACGCAAGGTTTGGAACCCCTATTATGTTCTTACTTTCTTACTTTACTTGCTTTACTTTCTTAATTTAGTAGAATAAACATTGTGCAATACAGCACCACTCGTGTGTTATTATAAACTCCAATACACTTTCGGCTTCCCTTTGGCCAGTGTTTACGATGCTATCGCAGTGCCGCTATGAGTTAAACTTACATCAAATACGCGTGTTTGGATTCCTCAGCGTGTTTTTCGTTCTGCGCATTCCATCGCTCATGGCAGTTGTCAGACATGACAAGACAGCAGCTTTTGTTTATCGACAGAAATGCCACTTTACCATCTTTGAAGCCGCTAGGGGGTGCTTGCAAAGATGCGGAATGTATCTTCGGAGTCGTTTGCTGTGAGTGCTTGATAGGTTAAAGGGCGCCATAATAATTGGGTGCACACTGCCGCCTCACTCCGAGCATGGAGATTTTGACAGCTGCTGTAAGACAAACACTTGTCATTCGCTTCCATAAGGGCAACATGGAGAGAAGCGGAAGTATAAAGCGGCTGCATACTCAGTCATTCTTGGCGCCTTGTTGTCATCCCTGGATGACATTTCTCTCTCAGATAACGACAAGCGTGTTCCTCCCAGGGTGCCGCCCTCCTCTCATATTGTGACATAAACAAGATTGTCTCAGCATGCTTTTCACGTGTCGCTTTTCTTGTTTATTTTGTGAACAGCCAAACACGGTGACCAACAGGCACATTGCTGAGCTGCGGCGCGTTCTTTCGATAAAAAAATATTAAATTCAGCTGTTTACATCTAGGACAACTTCCGGAAAATGTTCCCCACCCACAGCCGGAAGTGTAAAAACCCAAACACAAAAGTAAAATTCGAAAGCAGTTGAACTTTTCCAGTTGACGATCAAAGCGAGGAAAAGAAGAACCTTTTCCGAACAATTAAGCTCGCACTTACTTTTTAGGCAGTCTAAATGCATGGACATAATTTACACCGGCCTCCACACAGTCAAAACATGTAGCCCCTTGAAGATATAACGAAACCAAATTTCCACGCCGTGCGAACCCTGTAGCAGTGGTTCTAGCTAACATTACTTCCACCTTGTATCAATCACTGCTGTTGCGTAGAAAGTACTAGATACTGAAGTAGAAGTTTGCAAATTCCTGCAGACCCACCAGTCAGGACATGTTGATTTCGACACCATTTTGAAGTAGATATCATTTCAGTATCCCATGCAATATCAACTTCGTTTTAGACCGCCAGAAGGCAAGCAACAATGACATCAAGCCAGCCGCCACAGCGTGTTTTAACGACTTACGAAGCTCCAAATAAAATTCCGGCCGGAACCAACAACCAATTTATGGAAGCAAACAGATGACGGCGCCACCTATGAATTAAAGCATAAGCTTTTATCAGAAATACAAATGCTTTTGCTAGGTTTATAGTACGCGTTAGAGCTGAAAGTGGCGTCATAATCCTCAAACTCATATAATACATGAGCCTCGTCGTGATTTTTTGATGCAGTATGCGAAAAGAGCTTTGTACTTATTCGAGTTGGTTTTCAGGTCTTTCTTTGCGCCTCACGGGCCCAATGTGCACGCATACTTAACTTCGCCAATCTTCTTACCTTCAGAATGATTCTATTAGAAACT
The DNA here is from genome assembly GCA_030143305.2 of Amblyomma americanum. Taxonomy (NCBI): domain Eukaryota; kingdom Metazoa; phylum Arthropoda; class Arachnida; order Ixodida; family Ixodidae; genus Amblyomma; species Amblyomma americanum. Next base: position 12,346 of record JARKHS020009176.1, on the reverse strand, counting down.
TAGACTTACAGTGTCGTTGCCACGCGGCCATCTCTGGCACTGCCTAAGATTTGACAACGGAAAACTGCATCCGTCTTGGTCATGCGTCTACAGCCGAGCTTCTGTTCTGTCCTCTCTGTTATGTGACGTGTTTGCGTATTATTGAGTTCTAGACGGTACTGCGCAGATCGCCACAGTGACATGTTAATACAGCACCCACGTGTGCGAGTAAATGTCCCAGTGCAGAAAGTAAACACAAAAGCAATCGCAAGCTGTGTTTATACGGTGACGGCCTCTTAAGCCTGCGTACTTGCCATCTTGATTATATGCTTATGAAGAAACAGCTAATCAAGTCACCTAAAATCTCACTTAGGGCAAGTCATTTACTAAGCATGAAAAATTTAAGTAGTCTGCAAAAGGAAATACGACGAAGAAACGCCCTAAAACACCGCTAGTGCTGCTGTTGTTCAATTGTTTCTGTGCTTCTTGCTCGTCCTTGATTTTCACGCCGCTTTAAAGCTTCATTATAGTCAAGGGTCGTATTGAAAACCCTGTGACGAGGACCACGACGGTTCGCAGTGAGCATATCAGCCTCAAAAGCATTTTTGAAGGAGCACCGGTGAGCAGCAATTTTTACTCGCGTAAATTGTGAAACATCCTCCGAAGAAATATTTTTCAGCTGAGTTTAATGTGCATTCAATACCATTTAGAGAAACAAAAAGTTACCTATATGCGCGATTAAATGTATCTGCAACGCTTGCAATTCAACAGTCAGCATCGCACGAACTCAGAGTTAGCACCCAACCCTACACAGACGTGGAGCTAATTCGGCAGCCGGCACCGGCAGACAGAAAATGTTGCACGTTGGAAGCAGTACTTACTGTTTCTGGCGTGATGGCGTTAGACCACCCGTTCGAAGCGAAACTCTGTGTTTGAGGGTTTAAAATCAGCATTGCTCCAAGGCAGTATGATGTCAAAACCCTCGTAGTGAACCATGTTTGCCGATGACATCAGAGGTCACATGGTAGTTTTTGCAGTCTGACGCCACACCAAAGGTTAAACGAGACATACAAAAAAATTAAAAGGGTATACACAAAAAGTTCATGTAGAACTTTGTTCGTAAAGTTCCGAGACTGAGTTCATTAAAAAATTGCGTTTAATATTAAAATCATTTGTGCATCACCCCTTCGAAATAGTCTCCCTTACACTCTATACACAGCTTCCAACGCTTCTTGGGGTCTTGGAAACAGTTGGAAAACACTTCTTATGGCAGGGCTGTCAGCTCCTGTGTCGTGGCGTCTTAAATGGCCTCCACGCTCCCCATCCAGCGACCTTTTTGGGCTCTCTTCACACGAGGAAACAGGAAAAAATCGCATGGGGAGAGGTCAGGTGAGTATGCCAGGTGGGGAAGTACTGTAATGCTCTGCTTGGCGAGAAATTCTGTCAATCTGAGAGCAGTGTGCGGCCTTGCGCTATCGTGGAGAAGGCTCCATTGTCCAGATGTCCATAAGTCAGTCCGACGGCGTCGCAGTGCATCACCCATGTGTGGGAGCATGCGGATACAAAACTCCTGATTCACCGTCTGCCCTTGTGGGACGAACTCATGGTGTATGGCATCGAAAAAAAAACAATCAGCATCGTCTTTGTTTTGCTCTTCTGTCGGCGCACCTTTGTCGACTCCGGAGAGGTTGTAGAGCGTCATATGGCGCTCTGCCTATCTTTTTTGAGGATCGTATTGAAAACACCATGTTTCGTATTCAGCAATGATGCTGTCGACGAATGGAGCATCCTTCTCGACCTCGGAGAGCAAATCAGCGCTCACTGATCCCCCCCGTGTCCTTCTGGTCTTGTGTTAGGGAGTGCTGCACAAGTCCGGCATTCAGCTTTCGTTTCCACAAGTTCTCACGCAAAATTTGGCGGCATATTGTCTTACTAATGACGAAAGCATCCGATAGCATGCGGACTTTAATGGTGCGGTCTTGTTGTACGATTTCTCTGATCCGAGACACGTTGTTTTCATTCCGTGAGGTTGAAGGGCGCCCCTGCCTTGTGTCGTCTTCCACCGACGTTCTCCCCGAAACAAACCTCTTGTGCCTTTCGAAAACTAGCGCCCGCGATAATGTCTCGTTGCCGTAAGCGTCACGAAGGAGCTCATACGTTCGTGTGGCTGTCTTGCCTAGCTTCACACTGAATTTTTTTGTTTACACGCTGTTCGTGGTGGACGTCCATCTGTCCACATTCACTCACAGTACAATGCGCCGACGACTAGTGACAACGTACTTTTCAGCATGTAGTGCCATCTAGCGGCCGCCACAGCAATTAACATAAATCAGTCAGGTTAGTCCGGAAACATGGCGCTACACATCGCACCAAGGTTTGTTTTGGGGAATCATTTCTAGAAATGGAAATAAATCAGTCTCGAAACTTTACGGACAAAGGTAGTATGTTCCGTTTTGCTTTAAAATAAGCCTACAGGCTTAGCGATCATGGAAATTAGCTCAAAAGAGCTGTATGCATTGTTCAGAAATCAACACAAACGAATTTGTACAGACAGTTTCGGTCAACACAAACGACTTTGTACAGACAGTTTCGGTCTCGGTCGGCTCCAACGCTGATGTGCAGCAGGACGTCATGGTCGATCAGGCAACCCCGACTGCTGTATTCCTCAAGACGTCAGAGTCGCCGGCAAGCGCTGATTGTTCCGGTGAGCAACACTGGGCTCAGTGAACTCACAATAATCGGGCGAGCGTAGAGTAGAAATGGCGAGCAGATACGCTCAAAATCATGCTATATTACGTTCGACTGAACGCCTGCGAATAAAACATTCCAGAAGGCATCTTCCTATGCCCCTGAAACAAATATCGCTTCTTTGCGTTAAAGCTTTTTCTCAGTGCCCCGTTAAATTAAGTTCTTTTCACGGTAAAATCAATTTGTTATATATTGGGAAGTGGACATCGAACTTTGTTTCCTGTGTTGCAAAGTTACCGTACTACTTCAAAGTTACAGACGTACATGCGCTCATGAACGGTAAAGGGAGGCAATGAAGTTTGCAAAGCACGATGTATGCGAAGAGGTTTCCTCGCGTCTGGCACCGCGCAAGCAGCGCGCATGCCAGAAAGCAGAATCTGACCCCGCCGTGGTGGATCAGTGGCTAGGGCGCTCGGCTACTGATCGAGTGTTCCCGGGTTCGAACCCGACCGCGGCGGCAGCGTTTCGATGGAGGCAAAAAACAAAGGCGCCCGTGTGCTATGCGATGTTACTGCACGTTTAGAACCCCAGGTGGTCGAAATTATTCCGGAGCCTCCACTTCACCACCTCTTTCTTCCTTTCTTCTTGCACTCCCTCCTGTATCCCTTTTCTTCCGGCGCGGCTCAGGTGTCCGCCGATATGTGAGACAGATACTGCGCCATTTCCTTTCCACAATAACCAATTTTCAATTTTTTTCAAGAGATGGCATGCGGGGATTCCACTGCTGGAAATCCTTGCGTGAAACCCTTTGCAACGATTCGGAGTCCAGCATGGAGTGCGCAGAAACAACAATGAAGCACCGGACAATAAATGGCTGCTAAGGGTTTGACGCAGAAGAATCTTTCGACGCTATCGTTATGAGTTCTCACTGGGATTACTGAAGAGGTACCCAAGTTTTCATTTTTCAGGATTTACATAAATAAAAATCGCTGCACAACGGGGCCGAACCATAAAGGAATCAGCGCTGCTGAAATGCGCGCAGCAGACGATCGTTGCTACTCTATTTCTGGGCTTTGTTTTTGTATACCGACCCACGATCTGATCAAATAACATACTGCGGACCTCATCTCCATTAATCGTATCGGAGATACCGGCAAACCCCAATTTAATCCCTCGGAGGTTATCCAGAGATAGAGAGAGAGAGAGGGAAAGGAATTTTAATAAGAGGAAAGGAGGAGAGGTCGGCCGTTGGTAACATGACCCTGGCCTGGTGCTTCACACTGGGGAAAGGGAAGGGGAGGAAAGGAAAAGAGCGAATGAAGGTAGGTTGTTGATGGCATAATACATTGAGTTTCATGGGTGATGTCCACACACATACACTGGCTGGAGCTTGCATCGCGGTGAGTAGACGCAACTGAAATTCATGTCTTGAACACACATATGTCTAAACATATATTGGAGCATGGGCTCCGTGAAAACACAGTTTTGCACTCTCACGCATGTCATACCGTAAACCGTGTAAAGAGTGTAAACTGTGTAAACCATGTAGAGTGTCCACAGGCGGTCACAGACGAGCATCCAAGCCTGTTTCACATGAAAGCTTCACACGGCCTTCGTCACACACCACCAATCAGCACGTTTCACCCTGGCGGCTAGAACAGCTTCTTCAGACAGAGGGCGAGAGTCCAGATGTCTCACGGTCGAATCCAGCGTTCTCCTCTCATCACAGTTGATCGGGCACTCGCAAAGAAGGTGTCCAATAGTATCTGGAGTGTGGCACTGTACGCAATTTGGGTTAGTTTCTATTCCAATCTTGTGAAGGTAGTGTTTGGTGTGGGCAACGCCAAGCCGTAACGGGTGGAATAAAGTCTTGACGACGTATTACTCTAGATGGCAGGCAAAATCATGGGCCGGCGTGAAACTGGATGCGGTCCTGTTGATGGTTCGCATCGTTCCAGTGCAACTGCATTGCGGCTTGCATTAAATGCACCAGCAAGGCTCCAATCTCTGATCTGGAAAAGGCTATTTAAATGAAAGCACCATCAGCATGTGCTAGCCGAGCCTCGTCACCAGAACGTTCGTTTTCAGCTTTGCCGCAATGGTTCGGTATCCACAGAAGCTTTATGATATGGCCGCAGTGAAAAGCCTCAGCTAACAAAAGCACAATCTGTTGAACTAGCTGCTCACATGCCCTTGGTTTAACGTAAGTTTGTATGACCTGTAATGCTGATCTCGAGTCGAAGAGTATAGTCCATTGGAGCGCTGACTGGTCACTAATATAACGGAGGGCCTCTGTATGGGTGCCAGTTCGGTTGCCATAGATAACGTTTTATGCATTAGCCTGAAACGGAGACATAAGGCATTTCCTGGCACTATCACCGCTGCAGCTGAAGAAGTGGTCGCCACAGGTCCGTCCACAAAAACATGCTGGGAATCACCATATATAGATGCAATGTATGACAGCGCCAGCTGTTTCAGACCGACTGTTGGGATGTGCGTCTTTGTAATCCCTGGAATTGTTGCACGTATATACGGTTTCGGTACTGCCCACAATGGCACCTCCGCAATTTGATGTGGCATGTAGTTCGTAGGCACCGTGTTGCTCTGCATCCAGAGTGCTTTGGAGAAGGCTGAATCTGGAAGCACAACACTAATATTGGTTAGGGGGTGATGATCATGCCTGGTCGGATGTCGCAAATGCACTCGATGTGGCCCCTGTCGAACATAAATTCGTGCTGGGCAGGCGCGGGTCCCGTAAAATGTGCTCCATGTAGAAGTTTTGCATGGCAAACACAAACATACTCTTAAAGCACGAGCCTGTTCGCTTTCAAGCGCACTCAGGCCTGATAGTCTCACCCCCGAGTGAACGGAAATAGGTTTCATAAATATGCAGCCTACCTACACCTCCAATAAGCGCGGTGCATTTTTTTCTATTTTCTGGCAGGTGGAAAACCCTCATTTCGTATAACAAGCTGGCCACCACGGCAGCCTTTCTTCCCGTACCGCATTTGCAAAGAGTAACGAGGCGACGCATTGCAATTCTTAGCCGTGCAGGGGAGCGCTTGAGGTACACTTAGGCTCCAAACTGGTTTAAAGTAAAGATATCTCTTGTACACACTAGCTTTATACATCTTTTCTTTCTTTAAGACCACTATAAGGGCTTCACTACAAGGCTGAGAAGCAAACACCGTTGCATGGATCTTTTTGGCAAATACAATTAAACACTTTAGTGCTCTCAAATGCTTTTTGTTCAAGTACTAAGAAGGAGGAGCTGAGAAAACCGTCCTGTGTTCATTTCCTTGAGGAAACATGCGTCATGCACGCAGCGTGAGCAACAAAAGGTGGGCATTCAACTTCTATAATTGCCCTCGAGGCTCCATTCCAGAGAACGCTGCCTACAAGCTTCGCTTCGCAGCTTCGCAGACAGAACAGCAGGCATTTTGAGCAGGAAAAAAATGCAGTATAGTCTGAGACAAAGCACCCATCGCATGATTTAAAAAATTGATTCCCAAAATGATGAATCATGAATCATTTACGCAGTCCATGCATTAGGACCAAAAACAACTTTCTGCAATTTCCGGCTACATTTCATGTGACAGCGTTAAGGAACTCGTCAGGCAGAAAAGCCGGCATCGTCGACGACCCCACAGTCTAAGGCTGCCGCGCCTGCGTCGCGTTGTTATTGCGGCAAAACCTTGCGCAAGCATTCCTCCACTCGCAGAGGCCACCAGGAGCACTGTGAGTGAGGAAACGGATTCGAAAGTGACCATTGCGCACGGGGGCTTCTAGGAGCAGTGCGGAGAGATGCCGTCATGTGCATGGAGTAAAGAGCGGTCGCTTGCTTGCTCCGGACAAACGTTTGTGATGGAGCCGGTAACGTCTGCTAGTGCGGGACTTTTTTCTAAGTCTGTGCCTTCCCTGAATGCTGATGTACCATCTATATAGGCAGGTGTTAGACCAAGAGAAAACGCTCTCGCATTTCACTGTGAAAGCGGAGCTTAAGCACCTCGCAAGTTTTTTCAGGAGCCGTGGTCCTCCATTGTCTGGTTGTGCACCAGGGCCTACGTACTGGCAAAGCAAAAGTGATGGCTACCGCGGGCATTCCAGTGACTCAGAGCCTGCAACTTCTTATGGCAATTTTCTTCGCAGCAGCAATGTCACGGATATAAACATGCAAACTGACAGACCTTCAGATAAAAGTGGCGACCTCCGTGTCAGTCTCGACAGAAGGAGCTGCCGAAGAGTGGCGCGGCAATGTCTAAGCGAATCTCCAGTAATAGACACCACCTTTTTTCTCTCTAGTACACGGAGCTGGTTTTATATACAGAGTAAGAATGGACGTGAACCGGTCAGGTGCAATTAGGTGCTAGTGGTCGCTGTGTTTCCGGCTCGTTTCTTGCGTTCACTCGTTTCCTCGGTCCGGTAACTGCGACAGCGCGGGAAGCAAAAGCAGAACGGGCTGTGCGTTTGTAGATCATTGCCCCGACACCCGCGGCGGCTGGTACACCCAGGAGGATGAAAGCCAACACCAGCCAAGGCCAGACACCACCCCCGCCATCGCCAGGGCTGCCGAAGTCATCAGTATCACCCGGCACACGCTGCGCAGAAAAATAGCCTAAGTTGCACATTTTCTCCGGTGAAACAAAAAAAAATAATCAAAACGTACTTTTCTGAGATTTTTGAATTTGTTTATTCGCTTTTTTCAAGTCTTTTTGTACAATTAATTGCCAAAAAGTGCCCACAATTCGAGTCGTACAGTGATCTATATGTTGCCGTTTTATCTCCTTTGCCAAGCATCTGAGCATTTCTGAGCTTTTCTGAGCATTCAGCATCACATGCTGCAATGGCTGCCCATCAACGATGTTGTAACTCAGTTAAGTAACACGATTTCCTTAAAAAGCCTTAATCCTGGCAGGCGTTCTGTAATAATAACCTCTCCGCTTGTTGAGCGCGCGAAAGGTTATTAACGACATTAAACGGGTGGAAGGATGAGAACTGTGCCGCACAGTTTTGTTTACCGCCTTTAAAACCCGCACCAAAAAACATTAGCTAAGAATTTAGCCACTGGCTATCAAGAACGCTCAATGGAAAGAAACTAGACACCTCTGAAAACAAAATTATGGGTATAATTGCAAAGTCAATCCCTACTATCATAAGTGAGCGCGGCCAGCCATCGCAGTTCACTTCCGTGTTAGCAGGACAAAGGAATTAGAAAAAAAAGAACGCTTTTTAGTTGTGCCAATGAATTAGAGCTCATAATGAGAACTTTAACGCTTGGAGTGATGAAAAGAAGTGATGAAAGCGTTTTATGCAAAAATTAACATGAACATAAACACGCCCACCATAGTATGTCTCTCTGTCTATCAAATATAGTAAGGTGAAGAGCTGGGCGAGTTCAATCGGATTCATGATAAAAGTAGCACCTAAGACGAGGACGAAAGGAAGAAGCAAGTCATCACACGAATCGCCCTCGTCTTTGGCGCTACCTTCACCATGAACCGATCAGATGTTTTTGCCTACGTTTACATTGTACAACCAACTCACGAGTCGTCCAGGTCATCGTTTGCCTTGCAGTAGCAGTCTTAAAGCAGTTCATTTCCATGGGGATGTGAAATATATTCGAAATCACCTTTTCAGTAAAATGCACAGGAGAGAGAGAGAGACAGAGAGAGAGAGAAATATCGTCATTTCAAAGAAAGGAAGATAGGTCGGCCTGAAGGGATCATCATCTGGCCTGCTCTTCTTGCAGAGTGTGATGGGAAAAGGAGAAGAAATAGGGTTTTGTGGGCGACGATGTGGATAGGACAGAGGCAGCAATCTACACCAGGTGCCTTTTTTAACGTTTACACATTAATATTTTAAAACCAGTGTGAGATACGTCCGTGTTGTCTGTGCTTGTGAACTGTGCTGCATTATGTACGTAATAGAGCTCAGTTATTACAGGAATAACCAACTAAGTTTAACCAATCGACTTTTTTCGGTCGATTTTAGGAACCATGCTTATACTATAAAATTGAAAGCCATACGCATCGAAGGTGAGCGCAGTTTTAAAATTTTCTTTATAAGCAATGTGGTTTCAAATACCGAACATAAAAAATGCGTATCTGGAATCTTGTTTTGTTGGCTTGCCCGCGCTGCACGTTAATAAAATGGTCTCGTTCGCGTTTCTAACGTAGCAAATTCAAACGCTGTTTGAATTCTAAGCAGTTATCATGATTTCGGTGACCATACTACGCGCATCGACATGACTTTATAAATATGCAATGCGAAAAGCCAACTGAACGAGCTTTGAAATGCGTAATATTGAGGTTAGATATTTCGAACCACATTGCCGACCATGAAAATTTAAAAAATTCGACACGCCTTCGTTTTTGACGGTTTCCAGTTTTACAATACAGTCTTGAATCCAAACATGAAAACTAACAAACTTTATTAGCTATATTCAGTTAATTAGGCGTGTTATTGCTGATATCTATGACGTACATAATATCCCCCTTGCTGTAAAATCCACATGCAGAGACTTCGCCGGCGCCTTTCTGGCTGTTTTTAAAATAAAAATCTGCAAAGGTTAAGAAAATCACCTTGCATGCCTAACATCATATGTCGCCTAACTGAAACCGCTAGTCCATACCCGTGTTGCTTAAGAAACGCAACAGCATTCGCGCGCCTGGAGATCTTTCCATCTCTCCTGCCAAGGGTCCTTTACATGTGGGCTCTTCTCGAAACGCGCCAAGGACCCGTATAAAGGCCGCGTGCGGCAATCCTTGCCGTGCCATATGAGGGAATACCGCAAATGCATGTTTGAGTCTTCGGTTCGATCCCGGCCGCGGCGGTGGAATTTCGATGGAGGCGAAATTCTAGAGGCCCGTGTGCTGTGCGATGTCAGTGAACGTTAAAGAACCCCAGGTGGTCGAAATTTCCGGAGCCCTTCACTACGGCGTCTCTCATAGCCTGAGTCGCTTTGGGACGTTAAACGCCCATAAACTAAACCAAATCATGCTAGAGTGTTCCCCACCCACATAGTCTTATTAGTGCCATATTAATAATTAAGGAAGATAATCAAATTAAGGAAGATAATCGAAGACGAACTCTAACCGCTATAACTGTATTTTCTGCCTATAGGTACGTTACAAAGTATAAATAACGTATACACAGATACCTACGACAACACAACACTTGTGCACACGTTTGCGGTAATCTTCCCAACTCGTCAAACTCGTTTTGTAGCCAAGGGCCTGCGCTCGGTTTCCAGTCCGATTTTTGTTAGAGCGAAAACTCTACTTCACGACCAAAGCTGCAAAAGCCTATTCATCGCCATTTTCTTTCCCTAAAAGCCAATTAATGAAAACCAATTGCTGAAACCTCGAACATGATATTCACCCTGAATAAATAAATAAAATCGATATTGCCGCGACTGGGATCCGAACCCGCGGCGACGCGAACAAACGAGCGAAGCACTTTGCTGTCGCCAGTTTTTTTTTCTTTATTGAACTATGCTACCGTCAGAGCCGATCACGCCTTGGGTTGAACTACAGCACCCTCTCGCACTGTGAATTGCAGATCGTCGTCTTCATGAATCTCCATCTGCAGTGCGAACATATCAGATCAGGCTAACCGCGATGGGTGCTTAACCGGAGCCTAATAATCGTCGGCAACAAAACATTGTACGGTTTTAACGTAATTAAACCGGCTAGACCTGCGAAAGCTGTGTTTAGCTTGATTCGCTGGTGGTGGTGTTTTTCTGGGTAGTCCGCAGACGATGTTTTGTTGGCACAGCATAGCACATGGTCGAGGCGCATGCCTTCATTTCATTGGGGAAAGACTCCCGGATAAATTTTTAAATTTTGTTTTAACGCTGAGGTAAGAATATCAAGCAAAAAGTTCTCACAACAGTGGACGATGTTTCATTCGTAATCCACTGTCCACTGCTGGAGAGCCCCACCTATAATTGCGTAGGCTACCGGTTAAAACGTGTGTTCGTAGCAGCAGTAGTAACAGCCGTAGACAAAAAGCTTCGCCGGTCACTCTGCCATGGCAGTGCGCGTTAAAGAACCCCAGGTGGTAGAAATCATCCCGAGCCCTGCCTTACAGCGCCCTCATAGCCTATGTTGTTTTAGGGCGTTAAACCTTATCACCAAAACAAAAATTTTGAGGGGACACTTAAGCTCCGTCTTTAGGGTAAGACGCGATAGCGTAGTGTAGTTAATTGCCATATATGAGGAAAGTCATTCTCACTTCACATTCATAAATCCCTGGGAGTCCTCATACCACTCCTTGCGCAGTGGAGCAGCGGTTAAGGGATGCGCAACTGCCATGCGACAGCAGGTGCTGCCACCGGTGGGGCTTGTGTGGCCCAAGTTGGTCTTCCGGAGCGATCTATCATTGATTTAACTGCCATCTTTCAAAGTGGGCAGTTTGCTCACAATGCAATGGGCAGGTTAGGATGACGTCGCAATATCACGTGACCTAGGTGGCCCACCTTTCTCTTAGGTTGCTGTCAAGGGACCACCTGCCACAGCCATCCACGTGGTTTTTCGCTCAAAACGCCGACAACGGCGACGCCGGATTTTCTGGAGAGGGGCCTTTAAAGCTATTGTGTTCAAAACGTCCATACACTCTAGTTTGGCCGTATACAGGGATACTAATAAAAGAAAAGTGGGCACTGCGGCAGGACCAAGCGAGCGTGATTACGTGACCACACCGTGTCTTGCTACTCGCGTTAAATTTCGCTGCAGTAGTTCATGGCAAAGGTACATTTGTGTCCCTAAGTGTTCAGCATCCGTGCCATTCAACCGTACCGGGTCCCAGGGGGCAGGCAGATCGCACGGGCTGCATATCTCCGTGCTCAATCATTATCGCGGGCAATCTAGCTCTAATTTTCGGCGTCATCCGTTGTCCAAGCGTCACTCAATTTGTTTTTTCTTTTGCATCTAACACTCTAAGCTACCAAGCGCGCTTAATGGAGGTACCTTAAAAGCGATTTTTTGCAGACCGACGTTATTTAGCATTCAGCGAAGTCTAAGTGGCTTTTTTTTAACACTTCAATTGAATCCATGTGCGGCGGCAGTGATCTTTATCGGATCAACGCTTTTGCCGAATGTAGCAGAACGCGACAAGCTGGCGTTCACCACGATAGTTGTTTTGTTGTTTTTATGTGGAATCTAATTCACAGTGAAGGTAACAATCCACCAGTGAAATTCATGGAATGAGCTATGTTTCTTCGTGTGGTAGCTAGAAAAAATCAGTTTTCTCAAATTTTCAGAATTGTTCATGACTCCCACACGTTACTAGGTACACGCTAAGAAATCAGAAAAGAGCAGCAAAGATTGAGGTTCACTACATTTAAGAACATTTCTTGGCGAGGTACTATCAATGGGAAAGCAGAGCGCTCTAATGAACGGGCCCCCCCTGAGCTGCTGCTCCGGTAGATCCTCCTGCACGCAAGCATATGCAGGGTGTTTCACTGAAGACATTACATAATTTTTAAAAATAGGCTTTTTTGAGTCAGAAGATCGATTTTTGGGCGTAGCTTTAACAGGGGTTTTGTGCATCACAGTGCATCTAAAAGGCGCTAACTAGTAGAATGCTTAACTAATATTGAATAGCTAACTTTCTAACTATTACTGTTAGGCTCCTTAAAGGGGCCATGAAACACAAGTTCAGTAAATTGTTTTTATTG